>WNYA01000970.1:56397-99932 GCA_019512145.1 Engystomops pustulosus | reverse complement strand
TATGGTTGGTACTGTGGGCTCCTGCTATGGTTGGCCCGCTGGACATCAGCACTGGCTGGTATTCTAAGATCCAGCTATGGTGAGTACTCTGATATCGGCCGTGGCCGGTACCTTTGGGTACTGCTGTGGTTGGTACTCTGAACACCAGATGGGGTTTGTACTCTGGACTGCAACTGAGGTTGGTACTGTGGACTCCAGCCGTTGTTGGTACCGTGTTCTCCAGTTTTGGTTGATACTTTGGGATTTAGCTGTGCCTAGAAATCTCGTCCCCTGTTGTGGTTGGTACATTTTGCTCTAGATGTGGCTTTCATCTAAGCTCAAGCTTTGTTCGGTGCTCGGGCTCCAGCTGTGGTTAGTATTTTGGATTCAGGCTTTGGTTGGTACTCCGGGATAGCATGTTATGGTTGCCATTCTAAAGGGCATTCTAAAGGTCCTTACATAGATGATACGTTTGTGATTGGTGGGGGGTCCCTCTCACTTGTCACAAAAACAGGTGTCCATCATGTGGACTGACAGAAATAATCCAACCCATTGCTTAAATTCATCAGGTCCCATAGATCACCCAGTTCCGAAAGAGACTCCCGAGGTCCAATCGTTTAGACAACTAGCAATCTGGAACTTTGTTCTTGACAACCCCTTTAAGGGTTCCTCAATGGGTCTACTGTAAAATTGTATTGTGAAATGAATATTTCCTATTTATTAAGAATTCTGGACCATCAAATTATGGATTAATGGATTCTTCCTTGCGGCAATACCATCTAGGCTTCTATTAAACTCACTTATGGCTGTAGACAGTCTCCGTATTGATTCTCAAAGCATTAGAACAAAATGACTTTTCAAGTGTCAGGTAGGGGTCCGGTGCCAACACTCCGGATTATCTTATCCGTGGATAATTATAATCAATACCCAGCACCAGGGCGATTCCCTCGGTCCCAGAGTCACAACCTCTAAACTATTCACTTTAAAAGCCTAAATAATCCCTTTAAAGGGGATCTCGAACCACCTTCGACAACTACATCTTTTTACACCAATCAATTGTTGTCAACCCACTGATTCCAACGCAGTTGGAATTTTTTCTCTAGCCCTCACCGTTCCCGAACAATCAGGGCTGTTATTTTCACCACCACTTAATCTCTTTACTGTCAAGTAGGTGGTCTATGCTCCAACCCACTGGACAATATAGCACCTAATTAGCATAATAGATGTCAAAACTAACAGTGCTCATTGCTCGGGAACGGTAGGGGTTAACGAAAAAATTCCAACTGCGCCAGAAACCGGAAGAGCAGCTCCAATAAAAGGATGTGAAGAGCTGAAGGTGGTGGAAGTGCCAACAGGTCCTCTTAAAAGGGTTGAAAACATTTTGTTTGGTTCATTGGTTTCATTTAATATTTTTCATATTTTTCTGCACAAGTAACTATTCAGGGGTTTGTTCGTTTTTGAGATGAGGTTCAAATGCCTTAATTTTTTAGTTTTATGATACAAAAAAACACATCTTTTTTTATTTCATTTTGGGATCTCACCAGGAATGGCACTTGTACCTGGTGACAGGTTCCAATAGCCTCTACTGTGCTGATTTTAAAAATGCCTTTGTCAGAATTTGGAATAATTTCAGTACTTTATACAAGTTTAATTCACATTACCTGGCTCCCTGCCAGCAGCGTGTGGTGAGTCCCTGGGGAGAGGCAGCTGTAGCCTGTGTGTACTTGTGTTTCCTTGTGCATTCTTCCTCTCCTCCTCCATACCCTGCCTGCTCAATGCACATGACAAGAAGTGGGGAGGGAGAAGGGAGCAGGATGAGGCGATGTGAGGTGTGGGAACTCACCACACACTGCTGGAAGGGATCCAAGTAATGTGAAATAAACTTATATAAAGTACTTAAATTATTCAGAATGCTGAGAAAGACAAAGCATGGGCTGTGGGAACCTGACAACAGCTAATAATAACACTCCTACTGACAGGTTTGCTTTAAGTTGCTGGATATCTTTTTTCATTATATACAAATTATGAAAAATTTACGTAAGTCTTGAAGGGACTCATTCAGTCTCAAAACTGATCTAAACTTTCCTTCAACTGTAAAGCCTATCTGAAAAAAAGGAGCTGCAGTATAAAGTATGGTGGAGGGACACAACTTTTGAGAAGGACCCCCATAAACAATGCTGTACCCGCACCCACATCTGATTCGGACATTAATAGCTGCGTTACATGTCAGTGAATACCAGCACACAGCATCTTATCTTCCGCTTGACCTTGTCCACGCTGATGCGAGGACACATAGTTGTTTATTCCAGTAGCGTCAGGACTATTATTCCTTATCTTGTTATTTGTTCTGTACATTGTTTGTTCCTGGCTCTAGATTCCAAATTCTTCCTGCTCTCTGCCCCCCATTTATCAGTCAATTGGCTTTTAACTTTGATAAAAGAAATTAGTTAATTGACCAATGTTCCTTCTGGTGTTGTCCATCTAGATGCGAGAGAAAAGTTTAGAAGTTTAGTTTATCCTGTTTCTGCTCCTCCTCCCCTCTCACAGCATCAGTCTAGTGAACTCACAGAGACTGAAACTGCAGCTGCATCCCCTTCCTCTACCTTTTATTCCTCTTCTATGCTATACTTTTTGTGGTCCTTAACCTCACACAAAACGCACCTAAAGGACTCAGGATACATTTTCTTTTTTCTTATTTATCTTCCTTGTTCTTAGTTGACCATGAGACCAGTGGTACAGCTTTATGTAATGCAGAGGTAGCAGTAACGCCCAGGTACCAGTATCTGAGGCCTACCAGATGTCTTCCAGACATTCTCTAAAAAATATGTGCCAAAATTTGCCAACTTGATGCAACTTATGCCCTGCCCCTTTACTCATGAAACCAATAGCCACACCTCTTTGTCAAAAGACAAAATGGCTTTGTTAAAAGGGTGTTTCATAACAATTGGGGGTTCATGTTATATCATAAGCCAGTGTGAACAGAGCCTAGTATCCAGCATTCTTAAAGTGGGTGAGTACGAGAAGGCAGCACCATATTTGGGCATAAATGGGGGCATTACTAATGTATGGGGCAAAATGGGAGACTCGACTTGTTCTTTTCCCTACGCTTCAAGGTTTGGTACTGTTTATCTATGTTTTGTGGATCTTAAAGGGGTTGGCAACTTTGTCTCATGTTTTTGGAAATTTGTTTAAGTATAGGGGGCAGGAGATCAGGTAATTTACCAACATACATCTTTCTAAAGTTCTGTTCCACTTGCTTGGTATGTAAATTGAAGCCTCCTAACTTTTACCTCATCAGCCAGTGATTCCTGTCAATAAAATGGCCGCCGATGGAGGATCATGTGATCTCTATCTGTCCATGAACAATCGCTCTGCCAGGACCTTATGGGAGTATTTATCATTATAAGATTAAGATCCTGGCAGGGTGATTGTTCTTGAACAGATGGAGATCACATGATCCTCCACCTGCTGCCAGATTCAGGTCCTGGCAGGGTGATTATTCATGGACAGATAGAGATCACATGACCCTCCATCTGCGGCCATTTTATGGACAGGAAATCTCTGGCTGATGAGGTAAAAGACAGAAAGGCTTCACTTTACATATCAAGAAAGTGGAGCAGAACTATTAATACAGGCAGGCCCCGGGTTACGTTCAAGATAGGTTCCGGAGGTTTGTTATTAAGTTGAATTTGTATGTAAGTCGGAACTGTATATTTTATAATTGTAGATCCAGACAAAAAATTTTTTGCCCCAGTGACAATTGAAGTTTAAACATTTTTTGCTGTAATGGGACCAAGGATTATCCATAAAGCTTCAGTACAGACACCTTACAGCTGATCATTGCAGTCTTGGACTATAGTAAAGAATTCAGAAAGCTTCACCAGAGACTAAAGGGGTCCGTCTGTAACTAGGGGTCTTCTGTAAGTCGGGTGTCGTTAAGTAGGGGACCGCCTGTAGATGTATATTACATAAATTACCTCATAACACACATTACAGTAAACCATGAGGTAAAATGGCCAACTCCTTTAAATACTTCTCACTATAGGGCATTTACAAATTTCACCTACAGGGGGCAGCACTCTAAAAAGTAAGCACTGCTACATCTATGGCTACCTGCCAGCCTTGTGTGAAAAAAAGTGAATATAATGGAATTTCCTTTAATAAAACCGTATGAGACTGATGTGACCGAGGATGTAGATAAGGGCGGATTGTGTGAAGGTCTCAGGGCGGCCGTGTGGGAAAGTTCAGGATGTGTGGGAGCAGCTTCAGGGTCAAATCTATACCAAAACAGAGGCGCGGCTGTAGGGGGCGTTACACACCCGGGCCCTGGCGGGTAACTAGGGTTCATCTCCTAAATGAGTCACCACTAAAGCTCATGGTAGGTGTGGGCCCGCGTTATGAAGGACTGTGAAGTCCTGTGACTAAATATGGTCAACTACAAATGCGTCAGTGCCACAAGGTATAGGAGACAAATATAGAAGCCATATGTGGTATATATAGCATGGACGTCCCATACTAGACCCTTCAAGGATGATCTTTCCAGAACAGCTGTCCTTCCTCCGTTACCTCACCATATGCTAACATCTTATAGTACTGCTTAGGATAGCATTCCAGTTTCAAGGGCGCTTCCATCTTTAAACATCTAAAATCCATCTTAATCTTTAAAAAAAAATCACCAGGAATGGCACTTGTACCTGGTGACAGGTTCCAATAGCCTCTGCTGTGCTGATTTTAAAAATGCCTTTGTCGGAATTTGGAATCATTTCAGTACTTTATATAAGTTTAATTCGCATTACCTGGCTCCCTGCCAGCAGCATGTGGTGAGTCCCTGGGGAGGGGCATCTGTAGCCTGTGTGTACTTATGTCTCCTTGTGCATTCTTCCTCTCCTCCTCCATTCCCTGCCTGCTCAATGCACATGACAAGAAGTGGGGACTCACCACACGCTGCTGGAAGGGATCCAGGTAATGTGAAATAAACTTATATAGAGTACTGAAATTATTCAGAATGCTGACAAAGACAAAGCATGGGCTGTGGGAACCTGACACCAGCTAACAATAACATTCCTGTTGACAGGTTTGCTTTAAGTTGCTGGATATCGTTTTTCATTATATACAAATTATGAAAAATTTACGTACGGTAAGTCTTAAAGGGATTCATTCAATCTCAAAACTGATCTAAGCTTTCCTTCATCTGTAAATCTGAAGAATAGGAGCTGCATTATAAAGCATGGTGGAGGGACATAACCTTTGAGAAGGACCCCCATAAACAATGCTGTACCCGCACCCACATCTGATTCGGACGTTAATAGCTGCGTTACATGTCAGTGAATACCAGCACACAGCATCTTATCTTCCGCTTGACCTTGTCCACGCTGATGCGAGGACACATAGTTGTTCATTCCAGTAGCGTCAGGACTATTATTCCTTATCTTGTTATGTGTTCCGTACATTGTTTGTTCCTGGCTCTAGATTCCAAATTCTTCCTGCTCTCTGCCCCCCATTTATCAGTCAATTGGCTTTTAACTTTGATAAAAGAAATTAGTTAATTGAGCAATGTTCCTTCTGGTGTTGTCCATCTAGATGCGAGTGAAAAGTTTAGAAGTTTAGTTTATCCTGTTTCTGCTCCTCCTCCCCTCCCACAGCATCAGTCTAGTGAACTCACAGAGACTGAAACTGCAGCTGCATCCCCTTCCTCTACCTTTTATTCCTCTTCTATACTATACTTTTTGTGGTCCTTAACCTCACACAAAACGCACCAAAAGGACTCAGGTTACATTTTCTTTTTTCTTATTTATCTTCCTTGTTCTTAGTTGACCATGAGACCAGTGGTACAGCTTTATGAAATGCAGAGGTATCAGTAACGCCCAGGTACCAGTATCTGAGGCCTACCAGATGTCTCCCAGACATTCTCTAAAAAATATGTGACAAAATTTGCCAACTTGATGCAAATTATGCCCTGCCCCTTTACTCATGAAACCAATAGCCACACCTCTTTGTCAAAAGACAAAATGGCTTTGTTAAAAGGGTGTTTCATAACAATTGGGGGTTCATGTTATATCATAAGCCAGTGTGAACAGAGCCTAGTATCCAGCATTCTTAAAGTGGGTGAGTACGAGAAGGCAGCACCATATTTGGGCATAAATGGGGGCATTACTAATGTATGGGGCAAAATGGGAGACCTGACTTGTTCTTTTCCCTACGCTTCAAGGTTTGGTACTGTTTATGTTTTGTGGATCTTAAAGGGGTTGGCAATTTTGTCTCATGTTTTTGGAAATTTGTTTAAGTATAGGGGGCAGGAGATCAGGTAATTTACCAACATAAATCTTTCTAAAGTTCTGTTCCACTTGCTTGGTATGTAAATTGAAACCTCCTAACTTTTACCTCATCAGCCAGAGATTCCTGTCCATAAAATGGCCGCCGATGGAGGATCATGTGATCTCTATCTGTCCATGAACAATCGTCCTGCCAGGACCTTATGGTAGTATTTATGAATAAAAGATTAAAGTCCTGGCAGGGCGATTGTTCATGGACAGATGGAGATCACATGACCCTCCATCTGCAGCCAGATTAAGGTCCTGGCAGGGCAATTGTTCATGGACAGATAGAGATCACATGACCCTCTATCTGCGGCCATTTTATGCACAGGAATGTCTGGCTGATGAGGTAAAAGACAGAAAGGCTTCACTTTACAAATCAAGAAAGTGGAGCAGAACTATTAATACAGGCAGGCCCCGGGTTACGTTCAAGATAGGTTCCGGAGGTTTGTTCTTAAGTTGAATTTGTATGTAAGTCGAAACTGTATATTTTATAATTGTAGATCCAGACAAAAATTTTTTTGCCCCAGTGACAATTGAAGTTTAAACATTTTTTGCTGTAATGGGACCAAGGATTATCAATAAAGCTTCATTACAGACACATAACAGCTGATTATTGCAGCCTGGGACTATAGTAAAGCATTCAGAAAGTTTCACCAGAGACTAAAGGGGTCCGTCTGTAACTAGGGGTCTTCTGTAAGTCGGGTGTCGTTAAGTAGGGGACTGCCTGTAGATGTAAATTACCTCATAACACGCATTACAGTAAAACATGAGGTAAAATGGCCAACACCTTTAATAGCTTCTCACTATAGGGCATTTATAAATTTCACCTACAGGGGGCAGCACTCTAAAAAGTAAGCACTGCTACATCTATGGCGACCTGCCAGCCTTGTGTGAAAAAAAGTGAATATAATGGAATTGCCTTTAATAAAACAGTATGAGACCGATGTGACCGAGGATGTAGATAAGGGCGGATTGTGTGAAGGTCTCAGGGCGGCCGTGTGGGAAAGTTCAGGATGTGTGGGAGCAAGTGGGGGCAGCTCCAGGGTCAAATCTATACAAAAACAGAGGCGCAGCTGTAGGGGGCGTTACACACCCGGGCGCTGGTGGGTTACAAGGGGTCATCTCCTAAATGAGTCACCACTAAAGCTCATGGTAGGTGTAGGCCCGTGTTATGAAGGAACTGTGAAGGCCAGTGACTAAATATGGTCAACTACAAATGCGTCAGTGCCACAAGGTATAGGAGACAAATATAGAAGCCATATGTGGTATATATAGCATGGACGTCCCATACTAGACCCTTCAAGGATGATCCTTCCAGAACAGCTGTCCTTCCTCAGTTACCTCACCATATGCTAATATCTTATAGTACTGCTTAGGATAGCATTCCAGTTTCAAGGGGACTTCCATCTTTAAACATCTAAAATCCATCTTAATCTTTAAAAAAAAAGATTAAATCTTGAGTAATTTTAAATAGTTTTAAGCCATAAGAGCTACAGCTTCTTGATACTGCATTCAGGTACCACTAGAGGGAGCTGAGGAGCTTGCTATAAACTTTTTATACACTGAAATCTATGATAGAACAGTATACAGTAAACTCCAAAGCTCCCCCTAGAGGTGACTGTAATGAAGAAAAAACACCTCACAGAGATATATTAGGTATTTTTGGACCCCAAGATGACTTGGTGTAAAGAAGGTAGATAAATTCCTTATTATGGACACATACTTCACGACTGGTTTTAGCAATCCGTAACTGTAAAGGTAGTGAGAAAAATTTTAGCACAGCTGGAGAGCGACTTTAACAACAATTCCAACGATACCTGGTTGGTAGATACAGGCTGGTATATCTATCATCACTTCTTATAAAATCATATTTAGCTATTCATGAAGTGAGCAGAACCTCCTAGAATTAATATGAATCAGTTTGTAAATCCGTTTGTAATTGGTTGATTTTAATCATGGGATGAGTCACATGCTTATGACATCGTTGAAGGTCCTTTGCCTTAACACTAAGCCTTTCATGTGAAAAAAGACAGCCTGTTTGTAATTGGCCCGACCTGTAGCATGTGATGAGTCACTCCTGGTCCTATTTTCTTGCACTCCTCTACTACTGCCACTCCCAACAAGCCTCCTGTCATCTCTAGCTGTTCTATACAGTTTCCCATGGGTACCAGGAAGCATGACAAATGGAGATCAGCATAGGGGGGGGCATGGCATAGCCTCTGCTAGCTGCTAAACACCTACTTTAAGGGGAAGATCCTCTTTAAGAAAACAGGTTCTATGACATAATGAATCGTCCTGATTACAACCCGCTGGATATTTTCACATAGATTATTTCATGTCGTTATTGAGGTGACTAGCAGACGCTTATTGCTATTTGACTTTCCCTGTGGATATGTTCTCAGCGGCAAACTATGATGATCGTCTAACCTGGCACAGTCACATCTCATCGCTGTCATGTGCCCCCAGCTAATATCACTGTAGTTACAGGAAATAAAAAAGATAGAGCATTGGCACAGTATGTGGCGCTTCTCACGTAGTAATCTGCAGTAAAGTGACTTTAATTTTCAGCACTGAAGCGGCAGTGAAACACAGATTTTTTTTACAACAAGTTGGACTCAATTTAGTTTGAATTGACTTCAATCTGACAGAAGATGGCCGCTGATCACATGACATGTCCTGCACCTGCCTGGGCAGGTCATATGATCATTATGATCCAACGTTTTGATGTAGGCCTTTGCTTGCAGTGCATCCAGTGTTGGGACAATGTGCAGTGATGGCAGTTACACACATTATTACTATGGTAACAAAGCAGGACAGTATGTTACATCATCACTGGGAGCAGAGCATGAAAAGGAGGAGCTATTACTGAGAAATGTGGGATCATGGGACTTGTAGTTGTAAATGGGGGGTATCTTGGAGATAGCTCCACCTACAAAATTTGTACATCATAAAAGCAAACTATTTAAGCTATGTTTTGTGATTCATGACCTTGAGTTCTGCTCTATTCATTTATTTACAGTTCTATTGAGAGGCTATTGGAACCTGTCACCAGGTACAAGTGCCATTCCTGGTGACAGGTTCACTTTCAAACCATTGTTGGGGGGGGGGGAGTTGTCACTGATGGAGAATTTGTTTATACGACGATCTCTCATTACTGCCCTATGCCTCATCTCTCACCTTTCTATGACATTTAACAGTCTATTATCACCATGGGACACCAATTATATTTCATTGTGAAAATTGTGCCCTACAGTGCGGCTAATCCCAATGAAGAAGGTTACGGATACATATAATTAGAACAGTACATTGTCAGGAGATGATTGTAACTATGACAATTCGGTTTTTCTGATCCGTCTTCTATTAACATTTCTTAAAAATGTATTCTGTGTGCGCAGCTGTTTTGCACACTGATGTGTCTCCATGGTTACAGACTACAAACTTGTTTGTTGTAGTCTGATCCTGCATTCAGGTATTACTCTACCCCTGCTTCGTCCTTCAGTAGAAAAGCGGGTGAATAGGAAGGAGCTAGTACATGGGATTGTTCTGCCAGAGGAGTGCCAGCGGGCCACAATATCATGTCTTGTATCTCTAAAGATCGAGCTGAGGGAGAGAGTTGATTCTTTACACCAGAAAAAGCCTAGAAAGGACTACACGAGGAGGAATAAAAGAGGTTAGTCTGTGATGGGTGGTAAGTATATTTAAGTTGTAACTACAGGATCTGACTACACAAAGTGTTGTGTGTAGTCTGTTACCATGGAGACACATAGATCTTCATTGCCTCCAATGGGTAAACATACAGTATAGGGTCATAATTCCACAGGTTTGGATCCTGGAATGTCAAAAAAAGCTCCAGATACCTAAACATATCCCCTGAAGACCAGATGGGCCCTAAATTTGCATCTCTTGTAGCTAGGCAGTATGAGGGAAAATTTTAATTAAGCGGAAGGTTTTGACATCCTAAATACTGGGTATAGAATTCCGTGTTCGGCATTTTGTCCTTGTATTCAGCCTCCTGGAATGTCGTTCTTCATGTGAATACTTGCATCGGAGTGTAATTAATCACGTTATTGAATTCTACCCGGATACCAAGAGCCACAGCAGATGTTAAAATTCTTGCTTCATGTCATCCACTGGCAAACCTTTTCTTTGGATTTTCCTTGTTCTCTTTTTTCTTAATTTAAGGTAATTTCCAGTGTAAATATGAGAATATTCCCCCTTTCTCCAGGTGTGACTGTTGTGTAATTAAAGGGGAACTCCTTCTACAACTTTGTTGTATTGATTATTGGAAGCCTTAGGACAATCCCTGGTATCGGTCTTGGACCATAGCCATATTTCCAGGACGTGGACTTGGACCTGACCAGTATTTCCTGTTCAGGAACCCGGACTCCTTACCAGACTCATAGTATTATAGCCAACTGTCTGGAAATACTTTCTATCACATAAAACATTGCTAAATATTCATTTTTAGAACTGGACTTGGACCTTAGCGATTATTCCTAAACTGTAAACTGTTCAGTAAACTGGACTCCTTCCCGAACTCCTAGTATTATAGCCAACTATCTGGAACTACTGTCTCTTAACATGACTAAACTTGAATTTTTGCAACAAATTTCTGGACCTGAACTTGGACATTGGCCATATTTCTTGGACCAAACACTGCTCAGGAAACTGGACTCCTTCCTGGACTCCTAGTATTATAGCCAACTGTCTGGAACTACTGTCTTTTACCTAAAACATGACTGAACATAACTTATTGGAAGCTTTAGGTCTAATTCCTGGACTTGGACCATAGACATATTTTCTGGATCTAGACATGGATCTTAGCCGTATATTCTGGATAGAACATTGTAAATGAACCTGGACTCCTTGCCAGACTCCTAATATTATAGCACACCTTCTAGAACTACTGTCTCTAAACATGACTAAACTTGAATTTTTGCAAGAAATTTCTGAACCTGGACTTGGACATTAGCCATATTTTCTGGATCTGGACTTTGATCTTAGTCATATTTCTTGGACCGAACACTGTTCCTGGAAACTGGGCTCCTTCTTGGATTCCTAGTATTATAGCCAACTGTCTGGAACTACTGTCTCTAAACATGACTAAACATGATTTTTTGCAACAAATTCCTGGACCAGGACTTGGACATTAGCCATATTTCCTGGACCAAATGCTGCTCAGGAAGCTGGACTCCTTCCTGGACTCCTATTATTATAGCCAACTTTCTGAAACTACTGACCATAGCCGTATATCCTAGACAGAATATCATTTACTAACCTTGACTCCTTGCCAGAATCCTAATATTGTAGACAACTGTCTGAAACTACTGTCTCTTAATATGACTAAACATGAATTTTTGCAACAAATTCCTGGACCTTGACTTGGACACTGGCCATATTTTTTTGGATCTGGACTTGGATCTCAGCCATATTTCTTGGACCGAACACTGTTCATTGAAACTGGGCTCCTTTCTGGACTCCTAGCATTATAGCCAACTGTCTGGAACTACTATCTTACCTAAAACATGACTGAACATAACTTTTTGAAAGCTTTAGGCCTAATTCCTGGACTTGGATCAAAGCCATATTTCCTGGATCGGGACTCGGACCTTAACCATATATGATGGACACAGTTCATGATTCTGGACTCCTAGAATCATAGTCATCTTTCTAGAACTATTCCCTTAACTAAAACATGATGGAGGGACAGAATTACCACAGTAAAGGACAGTATTAAGTAGACCACACACAACTTTAGACCAAAATGCAAAACCTATAACAATGTCACCCTCTAATAGGAACCATTCACAATGGGTTCCCATGGGCATCGAGGCCTGCTGCAGCCACTATACATTGAGAAATATGATATATCCATATTGGGTCCTACAGTAAGCTGTGGGGGTTCTTGGGCTTAGAGCTTTGGTCTTGACCTCCTCAATCTAGTAATTACTGGTAGTCCTGATTATGGATCTTTGTTGCAAGAACCTGGGAGTTCCCCACTTCACAAAAATAAAAGAAGAAATTGAAAAAAATAATCAGGGAAGATTTTTAAACCTTGTTAGAACCAAGGATGAACGACCCCTTGAAGTAGGATTGCTAACTCTGAAGCCGTAATAGAAGATATTAGCATATGGAGGAGATGACTTTGAGAAGACATCTGATCCCAGAAGGTCACCCGTGAAGGGTCTTGCTGACTAGTACGGAAAGAACAAGCTATACATACCACATACGTCTTCTACGCCATGAGGTAGTATGGTAAACATATTTAGTCACTGTCTAATTGCTATACATAGCATTAGATGGAGGTGATGGTCGAATATCTAGATCCCTGGATGGAGTATATTAGACTTGTGAGGATATAGTCATGACTGAAATCAGGAGCAGCTGCTTCCTTTCACTCATATACATCCTTCATTCCCCCACGCTCCTGACAGAAAGTTGACCAGAGAGGGGAAAAAAACGATATTGTATAATATAACATAATAATAACATAAAAATATACTCAAAAACAGCAACAAACAAATGCCCCAGGACTGTGTTTATATCAAAAGTACCAATAAAAACCCTCAAAAACTACAACAAACAAATGCCCCTGGACCATGTATGGGTCACCGGTCTTCCCACCAAAGGGAAACTTCATACAAAAAGTAGGAATCTCCCAATCCCAAATGCAGGAAATGTAGGCACAGTAATATTATATATTTTCTATTAGTACCATACACTAACAAGATGGGGGTGTCCATTGGGGGACATGTGTGGGAGTGGCATCCTGACTGCGTCGCCGAATACTTTTTGCTTCAGTATATTAAATAACTTTATTTAGGATTGATGGAAAATGATCAGTTTGTTTATTAAAAAATATTTTATGCTTTTATATTTTCAATTTATTTTCATTTTTTTTGTTATTCAGCCATTGTCTGATCACATCAAAAAATCACAGCATGCCCCGATTGAGGCACGGGGAGGAGTAGACGACCATGGAGGACTTCCTCCATCTCCCAAAACATTAAACATTGCATAGGTCACAAAACATGCCCCCACGACACCCTCCCCTAAAAATATGTATATAATGATCACTGAGTAACTCCTCCCCCTTTCGGAACATCTACCTTTGCCCAGGTTTCAGAACATGCCAACAAAACTCTTCCACAAAATCCAACATAGTTTTAAGGTTTCTATGGTCCACCATAAACAGGGTCGACTCCAGGTTGCAGTAGGCCCCTAGCCGACAGAGCCTCAGTGGGCCCCTTTGCAGTGAACTCACATGGCAGCATTAAAAATTCAAAAACAATTCCTATTTCTTATGTGCAGCTTTATGTAGACCCCCCCAGTGACCACCCAGACCCAAACAGTGCTGGCGTTAATCTCCGAATTCAGCTCAGGCAAATTTTTCTTAAATTAGAAAATTTTCTTAAGTGAGTGATGTAAGCCCCGTGTATATAGGACTGCCTCAAACCAACCTAGGACCACCTTCTTTTGGGAAGGGTTTGATCAAACCACACCCCTTTTGGAGAAAGGCGTGGACGAATTTGACAGGTTTTTCAAAGAAAATGTTGGAATAAGCTAAGCAATTCCATGAATTTTGGCAATGATATATTATGAACATCTAGTTCCATATACTCCATTTGATTGGAGCAGCCCTATAGGTAATTTTAATACAAAAATTCAAATAAAAATTCTGTTGTTTTTCTAGGCCTTTGGACAGTCCTTCACCGTCCACCGCAAAGTTGCCGAAGATGGCGAGACCCGTGAGGAGACTTTACTGCAGGAGTCCGCAACAAAGGAGGAATATTATCTGGGCAGAATACTGGAAATGCAGACCGACCTGAGGCAGAGCAGGACCATGATCACCAATGTTCAAGGGGAGAACGAGCGCCTTAATGTCATCGTGCAGGACTTAAAGGAGGTAAGAGTTACCCCTCTAAAAGGTATTTTTGGCTTCCTGCAATCAGCAGTAGGGGGAACTACATAGTTAATGCAAATAATAATCTGTATACAGTGGTCTTTTTAGCTCCCCCTAGCGGTAGCTTCAATTAACCAGACTTAGGACATTTGTGAAGTTTCTCAGCTCATGTTACTCTGATCTGTTAGGGTATGTGGATTTTATTGTGAGGACTCCCTTTCCACTAAGTTAGACAAGGTATAAGAATATAGCCAGCCGCCTTCCACCAGTATATAGCCAGCCAGCCCCCTGCCCCCAGTATATAGCCAGCCATCTCCCTGCAGGCTAGTATATAGCCATCCCATGTCCCTGGTATATAGCCAGCCACCTTCCCCAGTATATAGCCAGCCCCCTGATGCCAGTTTATAGCCACCTGCTCACTGCCCCCAGTATATAGCCAGCCAGTCGCTTGCCCCCTAGTATATAGCCAGCCCATGATCCTGGTATATAGCCAGCCCCCGGCCCACAATATATAGCCAGTCCAAGCCCCCACTATATAGCCAGCCAGCCCCCTCTCCCCAGTATATAGCCAGCCAGCAAATACCCACAGTATATAGCCAGCCCGAGTATGTAGCCAGCCACCTGCCCCCAGTATATAGCCAGCCACCTGTCCCCAGTATATAGCCAGCCACTTTCCCCCAGTAAATAGCCAGCCCAAGTATATGGCCAGCAAGTTACCCCCAGTATATAACCAGCCACCTGCCCACAGTAAATAGCCAGCCCCAGTATACAGCCAGCCAACCGCCCCCAGTATATAGCCCACCACCTGCCCCCAGAATATAGCCAGCCACCTGCCCCCAGTAAATAGCCAGCCCCCGTATATAGCCAGCCACCTGCCCCCAGTATATAGCAAGCCACCTGCCCCCAGTTAATAACCAGTCACCTGCCCCCACTATATAGCCAGCCATCCACCAACAACAGAGCAACTAATATATTGTTATAATAGATTATATTGTCTACAATATTATGTCTGCTTTTAATTTCTTTTGATTCCCTTATCCTTCTCTAATGTCAGAGACGACAAGGTGGACTCTAGTAAGGAATTCCTATCTACCCAAAAATATACAAAAAGATCCCAAAATGAAATAAAAAAAGATGTGTTTTTTTGTATCATAAAAATAAAAAATTAAGGCATTTGAACCTCATCTCAAAAACAAACAAACCCCTGCATAGTTACTTGAGCAGAAAAATATGAAAAATATTAAATGAAACCAATGAACCAAACATAATTTTTTCAACCCTTTTAAGAGGACCTGTTGGCACTTCCACCACCTTCAGCTCTTCACATCCTTTTATTGGAGCTCCTCTTCTGGTTTCTGGCGCAGTTGGAATTTTTTTGTTAACCCCTACCGTTCCCGAGCAATGAGCACTGTTAGTTTTGACATCTATTATGCTAATTAGGTGCTATATTGTCCAGTGGGCTGGAACATAGACCACCTACTTGACAGTAAAGAGATTAAGTTGTGGTGAAAATAACAGCACTGATTGATCGGGAACGGTGAGGGCTAGAGAAAAAATTCCAACTGCGTTGGAATCAGTGGGTTGACAACAATTGATTGGTGTAAAAAGATGTAGTTGTCGAAGGTGGTTCGAGATCCCTTTTAAAGGGATTATTTAGGCTTTTAAAGTGAATAGTTTAGAGGTTGTGACTCTGGGACCGAGGGAATGATCCTGGTGCTGGGTATTGATTATAATTATCCACGGATAAGATAATCCGGAGTGTTGGCACCGGACCACGACCTGACACTTGAAAAGTCATTTTGTTCTAATGCTTTGAGAATCAATACGCAGACTGTCTACAGCCATAAGTGAATTCAATAGAAGCCTAGATGGTATTGCCGCAAGGAAGAATCCATTAATCCATAATTTGATGGTCCAGAATTCTTAATAAATAGGAAATATTCATTTCACAATACAATTTTACAGTAGACCCATTGAGGAACCCTTAAAGGGGTTGTCAAGTACAAAGTTCCAGATTGCTAGTTGTCTAAACGATTGGACCTCGGGAGTCCCTTTTGGAACTGGGTGATCTATGGGGTCTGATGAATTTAAGCAATGGGTTGGATTATCTCTGTCAGTCCACATGATGGACACCTGTTTTTGTGACAAGTGAGAGGGACCCCCCACCAATCACAAACGTATCATCTATGTAAGGACCTTTAGAATGCCCTTTAGAATGGCAACCATAACATGCTATCCCGGAGTACCAACCAAAGCCTGAGTCCAAAATGCCAACCACAGCTGGACCCCGAGCACCAACCTTGAGCTTAGAGTACCAACCCAAAATGAAAGCCACATCTAAAGCAAAATGTACCAACCACAACGGGGGACCAGATTTCCAGGCACAGCTAGATCCCAAAGTATCAACCAAAACTGGAGAACACGGTACCAACAACAGCTGGAGTCCACAGTACCAACCTCAGTTGCAGTCCAGAGTACAAACCACATCTGGTGTTCAGAGTACCAACCACAGCAGTAGCCAAAAGTACCGTCCACGGCCGATATCAGAGTACTCACCATAGCTGGATCTTAGAATACCAGCCAGTGCTGATGTCCAGCGGGCCAACCATAGCAGGAGCCCACAGTACCAACCATAACAGGAGCCTACAGTACCAACCATAGTAAGAGCCCACAGTACCGACCATAACAGGAGCCCACAGTACCAACCATAGCAGGAGCCCACAGTACCAACCATAGCAGGAGCCCACAGTACCAACCATATTTTCCGAATATTACCGTTTTGTGCTGTTTTTCGCTGAATTGCCCCGGGAATTTGGCATACGCAATCAGATTGTGTCGCATCGGTGCCGGCTTGCAAGCTACGGAAATTGGGGGGCGTGGCCGTCGGAAAACCAGACGGATTCAGAAAAGCCGCGGTATTTAAAAAAGAATTTGTGTCACTTGACACGCACTTACATGCACCAGGAAGAAGAAGGTGAACTCCGGCGGACCTCGGCCCAGCGACACCTACTGGATATTGGGCGCAGGACTTTAGTGAATCCCGGGCAGACGCGAATCCACGTCGGACAATGCACCGCTGGATCACGAATGGACCGGGTAAGTAAATGTGCCCCAATAATTTCATACAAAGTACAACAGACAGACAAAATGGAGTTTGAGCACTCATAACGACGGCAGGCACCAGCACTGGGCATACCTGGACAAAGGTCGGGGGCCCACATAAGGCTGTACATAAGGAATCTATGAGGGCCAGGGAGCTGTATCTAATCAATAAATAAGGTGTGAGGGGGGCTTTATATAAAATAACCATGAGGGGGCTGTTTGGTCTCATAAACTAGGGAACATTTTAGGGAACAGGAGACTGTTTTAGTTTCTGAATTTTGAATGCCGCCACGTGAGTTTACTGTAAAGGGGCCCACTGAGGCTCTGTCGCCTGGGGCCTACTGAAACCTGGAGCCCACTCTGCTCATAACTATATCACTTTAACATAAAACATACCAATAAGCACTGCCACACTAAGGCACTTAGCGGTCCAATCGCCGGCCATATCCCGCAGCGGTCTGGCGTATTCATGAGGGGGCTGTTGACTGCACGGTCAAACCTGGCACACGCTGCAGTCACTGCCAGCATCTAGTACATATGGGGCGGAGAGACAAAAGAGAGGGGATGGCCCCTCATGAATACTCCGGACTGCTGCAAGATGTGGCTAGCAATTGGACCGCTAAGTGCAACAGTGTGGCTGTGTTTATTGGTATGTTCTGCTACCTCAATGATTTTGACAGTGGCATTAATGTAAGAGGACAATGGACAGTTTTTCATGAGCATGTAAAGCTAGTCTTGTTATTTTTAGCTGACCAGTGTCCTTTAAGGGCGCATCCAATGACGATGCACTGTGCCGCGATTCACTAAGATTATGTGCCCGATATCCTGCATGTGTCGCTTCCACGCTCAGGTCCACCTTCTTCTTCCTGGTGCATGTAAGTAGATTGTCTTGCAACACAATTTGAAATCCCGCTCTTAGTCCGAATCAGTCGGATCGTCTGATGCCCCCCCAATTTTTGTCACATGAAAGCTGGCGCCGTTGCGCCAAAATCTGATCACGTGCGACACAATCCCCTGCTTAATCCCTGTCACAGCGGCGTAAATCCCGAAAATGTCGAAAATGCGATCCGCGGACCCTTATTAAATAAGCCCCAATGTTTCCTATAACTACCTTGAAAGGCAGCCCCCTTAACACCAAGTATGACCTACAAGAAGCCTAAGGACATGATGAGCGCTCAAGGTAGCTAAAAGGAGGTCTTGTTTTCCTTTTCCCACCCTGGAAAACATATTTTCACATGTCCCACCTTGTCCTAAAAATGCACCAATAACAGCGCAGCTTTCATTTTTTCACAGCAGATTTAGAAGCCAAAGCTGAACTCTTATTGGTAGCTACGGGCAACGAGGCCTAGTTCTCTTTCATAAACTACCACAAAATTTCAGTTTATTTCTCCTTTTACCTCAGGAACTTTAGACTGTCGGGGTAATTCAATAATGAATAGTCCTTTCACTCTAGATGAGCGCACGCACCTAATCTAGTAAAGGGACTGAGGTAATCTCTAAATCCTCTTCTATCTGTCATTCTACATTTAACGTGAATTTCATTCGCAAACTATATTGAAGGGTATTAAAGGTGTTTTAAAGGGAATGTGTCCACAGAAAATTACAGAATTTTTTAACCAATTTTTTTTTTTTTGCTAACGATATTGAATATCTATAACATAGAAAACATATAGATTACTAACAATAAATGATGTCACAGCTCAAAGTTCATAGAAATCAATGCTTGTTTTATACCCAGACAACTGGGCGGTCACTCGTTGGGCGACTTCACAACCATTGGTCCGTTTCATCGTGATATGAAGTATCTGATTAACAATTAGCAGGTTATAATGACATGAGGCGACATATTGGTTGTTAGGGTACAAAAAAAAATTAAAAGTAATAATAGGCAGGTCATACTGATATGAGAGAAACAACTTATTGATTATATCATTAAGTACCAGGTACTGACAATAAGTCTTGTATCAGACCTTCATATTCCTGGAATACCCTTTTAAGTAAATTAATGACAAAATGTCCATGTTTGTCCATTGATATGGAAAACCCCCAGGGGGTCAGAGTACCCAGTACAGCTCTGATTGGCACCAGCAGTAACAGGGGGTCATTTCCCTCTGTAACTGGGGCCTCAGTTACAGGGGAAAACTTGTAAAAGAAAAAAAATGTGAAAATCTTATTTATGACCTCATGGGGGACATATAAAGTAAAAAAAAACCACACAAACACAAAAATATTAATGAATATTCAAATAAATACATTTTGCCAATATAATTTTATAAAAAATCCCCTGCTCCATTATAAAAAACATCGCCATAGTGGCACCGTTTGCCCGAGACTATACATATTGGGGCACATTTTCTAAGAACAGTGCAGTGTGTACTATGTGCAGTGTGTACTATGTGCAGTGTGTACTATGTGCAGTCCTAGAAGATTCCGTAAATAGAACATTACTTCACCATAAAAATTATATGCTAAGTAAAACTACGTCCCAAAAAAAACAATAATGAGATCATCAAAGAGAGTTATAAATATTAATAACAGGAAAGATTTTCCAATATTTCCTCAGATACAAAATCAATAAAAGGACATTATATACAGTGTGCACTTATAGAAAGAAAGATAAGCAATAAGACAGAGATAAAGAAAGATATAAAATAGATATGTTGGGCATATATAAGACATAGGGCCACATGTATCACTAGTTTTTTCTGTTGTTTTTGTGCCTTTTCATTCAGGCGCACTGTTTTTGCACCATTTTTGCGATTAAACGCCAAACTAGCCACGCAGCAAAAATAACCAGCTTTCCCTCATCTATCGTTCAATTCCAGATGTTTTCTTGCGCCTAATGATATTCATCACTTGCAACTTTTCATTTAGGCGCAAAAACGGGCGCAAAAACACTCCAGCCCGAAGGTGGCGTTAACTGAGAAGTAGCACTGAGCCCCTGTGCAGAGCAGTTCATCCCCAGCAGCAGACCTCAACCAGACACTGCAGACACTAGTACCGACATTACATACACTACAGACATTAGAACAGATAGTACATACACTGCAGACACTAGTACAGATACTGCAGACACTAGTACAGATAATACAGACATTGCAGATACTAGTACAGACATTACATACAATGCAGACACTAGTACAGATAATAGAGACACTACATACACTGCAGACACTAGTACATATAATACAGACATTAGATACACTGCAGACACTAGTACAGATAATACAGACACTACATACACTGCAGACACTAGTACAGATAATACACACATTATATACACTGCACCAGGGAGCCAGCGGCACTATATCAGTATAGAGTCCAGTTACCAGCGTAAGTTAATCGCCCAGGGTGTCACCAGCGGTCATATATCATCAAATAAGGAAGATCCCAGTTATACACGCTGTGTACATATCATATATACAGGAGATTCCAGGTTAACCGCTCGTACCATACCAATATACAGGAGAATCCCAACGGTATCACCGGGTGTCGTATACATTATATACAGGAGATCCCCAGGTTATACCACTGTACATGATTATCATTATATACAGGGATCCCCGGTTTATACCAGCTGCTGTACAATATCATTATATACCGGAATCCCCAGTTTATACACTGTACATGTAATATATATACAGGAGATCCCCAGGTTTAAAAGCTGTACATATATCATTATATACAGGAGATCCCAGGTTATAACCGGCTGTACATATCATTAATACAGTAATCCCCAGGTTATACACCGCTGTACATATATATCATTATATCGAAGATCCCCAGGTTTTACCTCGTAACATTCATCATTATATACAGAAGGCCCAGGTTTATAACACCTGTACATATATCATTATATACAGAAATCCCCAGGTTATAACCAAGCTGTACATATATCATTATACTCAGAATCCCCAGGTAACGCTGACATATAGCATCTATACTATGGAGATCCCCAGCGTATATACCAGCTGTACATATATCACTTAATACGGAGATCCCCAGGTTTACACAGCTGTACATATATCACTATATACAGAGATAGATCTCCCAGGTTATCCAGCGTACTAATCATTATCTATACAGAGATCCCCCGAGGTTATACCAGCTGTACTATATCATTATTCAGGATCCCCGGTTATACCAGCTGTACATATATCATTATCATCAGGAGATCCCAGGTTATACCAGCTGCACATATATCATTATATCAGAGAATCCCCATGTGTTATAACCACTGTACTATATCATTATATACAGAATAGATCCCCAGGTTTACGCGCTGTACTATAGTCATTATACGAGATCCCACGTTATACCAGCTGTACATATATCATTATATACAGGGAATCCCCAGGTTATTACCAGCTGTACATATACATTATATACAGGAGATCCCCAGGTTATCATCAGCTGTACATATATATTTATATACAGGAGATCCCCAGGTTATACCGGCTGTACGTATATCTATATAAAGGAGATCCCCAGGTTATACCACTGTACTATATCTTATAACAGGAGATCCCCAGGTTATACCAGCTGTAGCAATCTCATTGTATACAGGAGACCCCAGGTTAATACGGCTGTACTTATCATTATATCCGGAGACCCCCAGGTTATACCAGTCTGTACTATATCATTATATACAGGAGATCCCCAGGTTACCAGCTGTACATATATCATTATATACAGGAGATCCCCAGGTTAAACCGCTGCACATAATCTTTAATACAGAGATCCCCGTTATACCGCTGTACAATATCATTATATAAAGAGATCCCAGGTTATAGCGCAGCTGTAACATATATCATTATATACAGGAGATCCCCAGGTTTACCAGCTCAGCACATATATCATTATATACAGAGATCCCCAGGTTATACCAGCTGTAAACATAATCAGTATATACAGAAGATCCCCAGTTTATACCATGGCTGTACTATATCATCATTATAACAGCAGACCCCAGTTATACCAGCTGTACATATATCATAATACAGGAGTCCCCAGGTTAACCAGCTGTACATATATCATTATATCAGGAGATCCCCAGGTTATCCAGTTGTACATATATAATTATATTACAGGAGATCTCCCAGGTTATAACCGCCTGTACATATATCATTATATCCAAGGAGATCTCCCCAGGTTATACCGCTGTCCATATATAATCATTATTATACAGGAGATCCCCAGGTTATACCAGCTGTACATTATCATTATATACAGGAGATCCCCAGTTATTAACCACTGACTCTACTCCTTATATACAGGAGATCCCCAGGTTTACCGGTGTACATATATCATTATATACAGGAGATCCCCGCGTTAATCACGGCATAGTAGCTATATCATTATAATCAGGAATCCCCAGGTTATAACCAGCTGTACATATATCTTATATCCAGAGATCCCCAGGTTATACCAGCTGTACGTATATCATTATATATACGGAGTCCCCAGGTTTACCACTGACATATATCATATTAATACAGGAGATCCCAGGTTATACCAGCGTGTACTATATCATTATATACAGAGATCCCACGGTTATACGGCTGTACATTATCATTATATACGGAGATCCCCGGTTATATACCGTTGTACTATTCATATATATAAGGAGATCTCCCCGTTAATCACCAGCTGTACATATATCATATATAACAGGGAGATCCCCAGGTTACCCAGACTCACATATTATCATTATATACAGGAGATCCCCAGTTATAACCAGTCTTACATATATCATTCTATAATCAGACGATCCCCCGGTTTAAACCAGCTGTCACATAGATCATTATATAGGATCCCAGGTTATACCAGCTGCACATATATCATTATATACAGGAGATCCCCCAGGTTAACCGCTTACATATATCATTATATACAGATAGATCCCCAGTTATACCGGCTGTACATATATCATTATATACAGGGATCCCCAGGTTATACCAGCTGTAACAAATTACATTATACCAGGAGATCCCCAGGTTATACAGCTTACCTAAAATGATCATTATATACAGGATATCCCCAGGTTATACCGTGACAATATATCATTAATTACAGGAGATCCCAGGTTATACCAGCTGTACGATATTCATTATATACAGAGATCCCCAGGTTATACCAGCTGTACTATATAATTATATACAGGAGATCCCCAGTTATACCAGCTGTACAATGTATCAATTATATACAGGAGATCCCCATTTTTACCAGCTGTACACTAATCATATAATACAGGAGATCCCCGAGTTATACCGGCTGTACATATACATTATATAAGGGAACCCCAGGTTATACCGGCTGTACATCTAATCATTATTACAGAGATCCCCAGGTATATAACCCTGTAATATATCATTATATACAGGAGATCCCCAGAGTATACCAGCTGTACTATATCATTATATCCAGAAATCCAGGTTATACCAGCTGTACATATATCTTATATAAGAAGATCCCCAGGTTATACCAGCTGTACATAGTATCATTATTACAGGAGAATCCCCAGTCTTATACCGCTGACATATATCATGTATATACAGGAGATCCCCAGGTTATCCCCAGCTGTATCTATATCATTAGATACTAGGGATCCCCAGGTTATACCAGCGGTACATATATAATATACAGATAGATCCCCAGGTTATACCAGCTGTATCATATTCATATTAGGAGATCCCCGGTTATACCCTGACGTAAATATCATTATATACAGGAGATCTCCCAGGTTATACCAGCTGTACATTATCATGTATATAACAAGGAGATCCCCAGGTTATACCAGCCTGACAGTCATACTATTTTACAGGAGATCCCCGTTATACGCTGTACATACATTCTACAGGAATCCCAGTTACCGCTGTACTAGATTCATTATATACAGAGATCCCAGTTATACCAGCGGACAATATATCATTATATACAGGAGATCCCCAGGTTAATACCACTGTACATATATCATTAATATACAGAAGCTCCCCAGGTTATTCCGGCTGTACATAGATCATTATATAGCAGGAGATTCCCCTACGTGTTATACCAGCATCACTAACATTATAGGTGATCCCAGTAGAGAACACTTACATATAGACAGGAAGATCCCCAGGTTATACCGGCTGTACATATATCTATTATATACCAGGAGATCCAGGTAGTACACAGCTGTCACATATAGTCATTATCACAGTGAGCTATTCCCCATGTTGATACCGCTGTACATTATAATTTAATATACAGAGGATCCCAGGTTATACCGAGCTGGTAATATATTATTATACAGGGATCCCATGGATTTTAAGACGGCTGTACTATATCATTGATATACAGGAGATCCCTCAAGTGTTTACAGCTAGTACTATATCATTGTGTATTACAGAAGATCCCCATGTTATTACCGGCTTACTTGCTATATAATACAGGAGGACCCACGGTTAACCCGTTACATATATCGTCATATAATGACAGGAGATCCCCAGGTTATTACCGCTTGTCTCGGCATAATCATTGATAACAGGGAGTCCCCGGTTTATACCGACTGTAACAATATATATAATACGATGGAGACGCCCAGGTTATACCAGCTGTAACCGCAGGGTCGTGTCTGTCATCGTATTACAGGAGATCCCCGTTGTATATATCAATCTAGAAGAGGATGGATACGGTACATATATTATATAAGAGATCCCAGGTTATACCAGCGTTTACTTTTAGGGTACCAGTGATCACGTACATTATAAGGATCCAAGGTTATTTACTCCGTACAATATTCAGTAGATCACCAGTTAAGCCACGTCAATGAACCTTATACGGAAGATCGGTTATCAATATATATTATAACAGGAGATCCCCAGGTTATACACGCTGAAGTATATCATTATATACAGGGTACCCTTTTATACATCGGCTACATATATCAGCTTATATACAGGAATCCCCAGGTTTATCCCTCGTGTACACATATCATTAATACAGGAGATCCCCTGGTTATAACCGTGTACAATATATCATTCATACAAGGATCAATGCCAGCAATACTCGGTATAGTACCGGTGTCCGTAGACCTGCATACTATATCTTATTAGTACAGGAAGGATCCCCAGTTTATACCAGCTGTCAACATATATCATTATATACACGGAACCCCAAGGTTATCCAGCTTGTACATATCAATCATTAAAGGATCTACAGGGAGTACAGGGCCCATGCTGTACATACATACTCGTCCCTCCAGTGTACGAATATCATTATATACAGGAGATCCCCAGTGTTATACCAGCTGTACATATTCATTGATACGCGAGATCCCCAGGTTATACCAGCTGAATTACATTCTATATTAGAACAGGAGATCCCCAGGTTATAACCAGCGTACTATCATTATATACAGGAGATCCCCAGGTTATACCGGCTGTTCACCTATATCATTATATACAGGAGTCCCCAGTTATACCGCTGATACAGCATTCATTATATACAGGGATCCTCACCCCGGTTGAACCAGCTGAATATACATTATGACAGAATCCATTATAGTACATGATATAGGCATCCCCAAGGTTATACCAGCTGTACATATATATTATTACAGAGATCCCCCAGGTTTATACCCTGCTGCGACATAATCGATATATACAAGGAGATCCCAGGTTTATACCGGCTGATCATATATATAATATACAGAGAGGGATCCACGCGTTTATATCCGGCTGTGAACATATATCATTATATTACAGGAGATCCCCGTGTTTCAAACCAGCTGTACTCATAATCATCTATTCAGGAGATCCCAGGTTATACGCAGCTTCATTATCTTATATCAGGAAGATCCCCATCTTATAGCAGCTGTCCATATATCTTTTAGTATCAGAGAGCACCCAGGTGGTTATACCGCATGGAACGTTACATAGATAAGCATACACGGAGATCCCAGGTTATTACCGGAGCTGTACTATATCATTATCATACCAGGAGGATCCCCACGGTTTATACGGCTGTAACATATATCATTATATACAGGAGATCCCCAGGTAACGGGCTTTAACATATATACTTATATACAGGAGACCCCCGGTTTATACCACTGTACATGATATCATTTATACAGGACAGGAGATCCCCCAGTTATAACCCTGTAATTTTCATATATTTACAGGAGTCCCCAGGTTCATACGCGAGCTGCACATTATATCACTATATACAGGAGAATCCCCATGTATACCAGCTGTACATAGATCATTATATTATCAGAAGACCCCGGTTATACCCGCTTTTACATATATCCTTATATACAGGAGATCCCCAGGGTTACATCTCACATACATTATATCGGACAGTGTATATCCAGTTACAGGATATCCCAGTTATACCAGTAAGAATAATTATTATGTGCGGACCCCAGGTTGATACCAACTGTACATATCTCATTCTATACAGGAGATCCCGCAGGTTTATAACGGACTGTACATATAGCAATTATATTACAAGGAATCCCCAGGTTAATAACCAGCTGTACATAATCATTATATTACGAGAGATCCCCAGGTCTGTATACAGCGTCGTTTATCAGGGTCACAGGTATTACAGTCAATTATATATTACAGGAGAAGGTTATCTCTGAACTTTTATACAGCCCAGGTTCTTTGTAATAGCCTGCTGTTCACGTATATCATTGATATACAGAAGATCCCCCCAGGTTTCATGCGTTATGGGCCATTACTATAATCATTATTACAGGAATCCCACAGTGTTAGACGCTGTATACTCATTCCCTGGACCATTTAACCGTGTGACACTTCCATTATAATACAGGAAATCCCCAGGCTATACCAGCTGTACATTATTATTATAACAGGGATTCCACGTAGTAACCATTTACCGGCTGTACGATCTCATTTATATACAGGAGATCCCCAGTTTTATACTATGGCTGTCATATCATTATATACAGGAGATCCCCAGGTTTATACTCACAATCTAATACAGAGCCCCTTATCCCCGTTACATAATCATTATATACAGGAGATCCCCAGCCCCGGTTATCCCGGCTGTACATTATCATTATATACAGGGAGGATCCCCGAGGTATATCCGATGTGTACATATATCTTATATACAGGAGATCCGCAGGTATATACCAGCGTCTGACCATATACTACCTAACTGGATGTACAGGAGATCCCAGGTTATAACCAGCTGCAGTCATCGTATATTATATACAGGAGAATCCCAGGTTGATACCAGCGGCTACATATATAATTATGATACAGATACCCGGAAATTATACCAGCTTGTACATAATCATAACTATACAGGCAGATCCCACCAGGTACTAACCAGCTGTACTACTATCATCTATACTGAGAGATCCCAAGTGCTGATTACCAGCTGTCATTAATCCATTACTATAAGAGAGATCCCAAGGTTATACCGGCATGTACTATATCTTGTATGACAGGAGAATCCCCAGTGTATTCAAGCGGTACATTTGTTTTATTACTGTTCTTATACATTATATACAACAGGAGATCCCCAGTGTATATCACCAGCTGTAATATATCATTAATATCACGAGATCACAGCTTATACCAGCTGTATATACATATATAGGATCCCTCTTAGGCTGCGGATTGCTCGGTGTATACCGAGCGGTAGTATTAATCATATATACGAGAGATTGCCCAGGTTATATACGCTGTGACGTATAATCATTATATACAGGAGATCCGGTTAGTACCAGCTGATAGAGTAATCATTATATACGGAATCCCCAGGATATTACCCGCGTACATTTCTTACATGTACGGAGATTCCCGGTTATACCGAGCTGTACATATATATCTATTACGAGTCCCAGTTATACCGGCCTTTACTATATCATTATATACAGGAATCCCTGGGTTAACGAGCGATAATATGATCGATGAAACCCTACAGGACAGTTTATACCGCTAGTACATATCTACATGATAATACAGACCCTGCAGTAACTAGTACCAAGAATTCGACATGGACCTAGTTCATATAACGACCCAGTATCCACTGCAACATATATCAATGTAATACACGTGCAGACCAGCGCGTTTTTATCAGGGCCGACTTATCATGACTACAAGACCACAGGTACCTAGGTCATAGAGTATCAAAACTCGAGTCCCGTACGGTGTACATAATAGATCAGAGACCATTATACATTGTACATATATCATCATACAGACCAGTTAACATTGACATATACCAGGAGATCACTGTCAGACCAGGACTCAATAGTCATATTAGACAGGATACAGGTATACGTGCCAGATACATTTATACAGAGACCCCAGATACCCCTGAAATCATTATACTACGACTCCAAGTATACCAGACGTCAATATCTTATATACAGAGACCCAGCTTAACAGATATTACTAAAACCGATACCCGTATACCAGCGTATCGTACTATATAAAGATTCCTGTAACCGGATACAATCAGAATACAGGATCCATTGCTAACAGTGATATCATACGAACACCAGTCTTTAACAGTGTAAAATACTACATTAGGGCAACCAGGCTAGTAACCAGACTAATATCATTAACTGCAAGACTAGTCCCCAGTGTGGACATTACTACCTGCAGACTTAGTGGTAATCATTATACTATACACCAGGCACTAGTACAGAGAACTATATACGGAGACAATCATTCATACACTGCAGTAGCAAGTACAAGATACAGACAATGCAGACACTAGTAAGACTTACAATGGCCTGCCAAAACACTAGTAGAATACGACATCACATACACTGCAGACACCTATCAGACATTACATACCACTGCGACACTAGTGCCATATACACGCCCATAGGACACGTAGATATAAGACACTCCACACTGCACGTCACTAGTAAAACAGTTCAGATACACTGCAGACACCGTACAGTAACGAGACACTGCAGTACACTAGTAGAACATAAAACCAGATCTCGTACGACCACTATACCACGCCATTAGCACTACAGCACTACGAATTCGGGACATTAATACCAGAGACATATCAGATACATACACTGCAACACTAGTACAAAATAGAGACACTGCAGAAACAGTACAGACATTCAACATTACACTGCAGACATTAGTCAAATGACATCATCAACACTGCGCATCAGGACAGAGCAGCTAGAAAACATACAGACACGAGGACGACTAGTCAGACATAAATACATGCACTGCAGACACTAGTAGATAGACCATTACATACACTGCGACTGTCAGCAGTCTACATACACTGCGCCTAGCAATATACGAACTGCGACACACATTCCGACATTACATACACGGCAGTCAATAGTAGATACAGCACTCAACATAGTACAGACAGTACTGCATAAGACACTAGTACAACACGACACTAACTAGTCAGACACTATACAATGCGGACATAGTCAGACGATTACATGACACTGCAGACTACTACCTGACCATACAGATAAATAGAAGGCACTGCAGGACACAGCATTAACATCCTGCACATTAGTCAACTTACATACCCCTGAGCCTAGTACAAGACATTAACAACCTGCAGACCACTGTAAAGACTAATACAGACACCAAGACACTATGTACAGACATTACATTTAGCAAAATCGAAGCATTACACACGAGACATAGTACAGACATTACTAACCACTGCCGTAAATAGTACAGAAATACAGACACTGCAGACCTGTACAGACCTGCAGACAACTGTAGCAGGACAACCTTGCAGACACTACATAGTCAATACACTAGCACTGAACACTAGTCACCTTAAACTAGACACCTGCAGACCTAGCAGGAATTACATACACTGCACAATACTAGTACCATTAAGTACACGCAACATGTCAAGCTTTACAGCTACGAGAACTAGTACAGACATTACATACATGAGACACTATACAGACATTACAGACACTGTTTGCAGCCATACAGAAATCAGACGGATGGTTAACACATATACAGACACGCAGACCTATACAAGAATGCAAATGACAGACACTAGTCAAACGGTACACTAGACATATACACATCAGACATATAGTACAGAAACATACATACCCAGACAGTACAGATAATACAACAATGTTACTGAACACTCACATCGATTACACGCAGATCCAGACATTAAATGACACGCACTGTACATTACACACTGAACTAGACAGATACAGGACAGTCAGCATAATTAGACAGGGACATACATACATGAGACTGGATAACAGACACTGCAGACCAGACGACATATCCTGCAGACAATACGAGACACTTACGTTCATACACTAGTCGACTCTCACTGCACACTATAAGACATTCAGAACACTACGACTATGACAATAATACAATGCAGACACTAGTACAGACTAATAGCACTGCAGACACTAGTTACAGATTAGAAACACTGCAGACATTCAGCTTAAACAAGACATTAGTCAACATTACTACACGCACGACATAGTACGACATTCATGACACTGCAGACAGCTATCAGGAAGATACAGACAACTGCAGACACTAGTAGACATCTACATGGCCTCTGCAACACTAGTATAGGGTTAATACAGAATCAACACTGCAGACACTAGTCAGACATTCATACACGAGACACTAGTACGATAATACACAAACATCAGACACTAGTACAGACATTACATACACTGCAGTCAATAGTACAGATAATACAGACACTGCGAGACCATAGTACAGACAAACTGCGACACTATACAACATTACAGACACCCCTACGCCATGAGAAGACATTGCCATACAATGCGACACTCGTTACAGACATTCCTACACTTGCAGACAATAGTACATATAATAGAGACACTGCAGACACTAGTACAGACATTACATCACTGCCAGACATTAGTACGACATTACTATACATGCAGCACCTAGTACAAAACATTACAGACACGCAGACACTAGTACAGAAAATACACAGACACTGCACACGATAGTACAGACTACATACAATCTCAATTACAGACACACACTGAGTAACTATTAAGATACCTGCAGACACTGCTAGACAAGCACTAGACAATCGACACCATTACTACACTGCAGGTCAATAGTACAGATAACAACATGCCACTGCAGGACACTATACAGACATTAACAGTACACTGCAGACACTAGTTAGCAGACCATACATACACTCCAGATACTAGTACAGACATTACATACACCATGCAGACACTAGTACATAGACATTACAGACACTACACGAACACTAGTACAGACATTACATACAATGCAGACACTGTTCACTACAACCTCAACCATACACGATCAGAGACCTAGACAGAGACTAATTAAACCTCCAGACACTCGCAGACATTAACGCTGGAATTATCAGACATGATACTCACTTGCAGGAACCTAGTAAGACATTACAGACACTGCGACACTAGTACAGAAGAATAACAGACATCGTCAGACACTAGTAGAATTACCATGCACTGCAAACACTAGTACGGATAATACAGACATTACAACACTGCAACACTAGTTACAGAATTCAATCCATGCAGACAATAGTACAGATAATAACAAACAGACTTCAGTATACAGACATTACATACACTGCAGTCAATAGTACAGATAATACAGACACCTGCAGACACTAGTACAGACACTGCAGACACTAGTACAGACATTACAGACACTACCGACACTAGTAAAGACATTACATACAATGCGAAACTAGTAACGACATTACATGACACTGCAGACACTATTACAGATAATAGAGACACTGCAACACATAGTAGCAGACATATAACACTGGCAGAACTTATTGTCACTGACATTACTATACACTGCAGGCACTAGTAAAACGTATTACAGACACTTGCAGACATCTAGTACGAAAATACAGAACGAATCAGTACAGACTAGCACCGCTAGACAGCATTCGCTACTGCGACTCTACAGTACATTACATACACTGCTGACAGTAGTACAGACATACATACACTGCCAGACACTAGTGTAGAGTAATACAGACAAGCTGACACGTAGTAACAGACAGTACCATAAACTGCAGTCAATAGGACAAGATAATACAGACATTGCAGACACTAGTCAAGGACAACTGCAGCCCATAGTCCAGCCATCACCGCCTGCAGACACTCAGTGCAGCACTTACATACCCTGCCTACCACCAGTACAGATAAAATAGACACCTGGACACTAGACCGACATCATAGTACGACTATAACAGGCAAGAACTAGTACAAGACCATACATACACTGCAGAGACACTAGTAAAGACATTACAGACACTACCGACACTAGTACAGACATTACATACGTACCAGGCTGACTACCTATACGACCATTTACATACAACTGCAGTCAATATACCGATATACATACACGCAGACACTAGACAGACACTGCAGACAACTAGTAAAGCCACTGCACGACATTACAGTACACTTGCATGACACTATCAGACAGTAACCATCCCTGCTCGACCCGTAGAGATAATACAGACACTGCTGACCCTGTACATGACATACACTACTCACTTGCAGATACTAGTACGAGACATTAACATACACTGCAGAACAACTAGTATAAGCGAACATACAGACCCGGCTGGAGACACTAGTACAGAAAAACAGACCCACGCAGACAATGTACAACTTACTAACTCTGCGAGACACTAGTACAGGATATACCCACTGCAGACACTAGTAAGGACATTCAACACGCGACACTTAGTACAGACTTTTACATACACTGCAGCCACCTAATAATACATACATACGCTGCAGACATAGTAAAGCATTAGCATCACCTGCAAACACTAGTACAAACATTACATACACTGTGCAGACTTGAAGTAAAGACAATTACATACACTGCAGGGACCTAACTACAGACAGTTACAACCTTGCAGACCACTATTACGACATCACATAACACTGCAGCACACTAGTGCAGACATTACATACCACGCAGACCTAGTGAGACATTACATTACCCTGCAGACACCACGTACAGAATACGACAAGCCAGCCAACTGTACAGACATTACATAGCACTTGCAGACACTGTACAGACATTACATACAATCAGACACTAGTACAGACATTACAGACACTGACAGTCACATTAACATACCTAGACTAGTAACATATATCACTGCACTGTACAGGAACATCATCACTGAACTTCAGAATACAGACATTACATTACAACTGCAGACACTAGTAAAAGAACATTCACAGGACACTGCAGACACTAGTACAGACATAACATAACAACTGCAGATACCTAGTAGACCTTACTTACCTACACTGCATACACTAGTAAAGACTACAGCCCGCAGACACTAGTACGAAAATACAGACCAGCTGCAGGACAATAGTACAGACTTACAGGTACACTGCTGAAGACACTAGTAAGATATACAGACACTTGCAGACACTAGTACAGACACTACACACTGCAGACACTAGTACAGACATTCATACACTGCAGACCACTAATAAATACATTACATACACTGCCCGACACATAGTAATACATACATACACTGCAAAGACACTAGTACAAACATTACATACACGGTGAGACTCGAGATAAGACTTACATACACTGCAGGACACACAGATATCAGTACACTGCACATATTACAGTACACTAGCCGAATCAACATGTACATGCAGACGACTAGTGCAGACTTACATACAACTAGCACGACACTAATAATACATACATATACACTGGCAGACATAGTAAAGACATTCGATAACACTGCAAACACTAGTACAAACACATACTACACCAGTGCAACCGAGTAAAGACATCCATACACTGCAGACACTAGTACGGGACATTAACAGTACAATGCGACACTACCACATTACAGACCTGACATAGTAGTCCTACATCTGCAGCCCACTAGTAACTCCCGTGCAGGACGTATCGCTTTTCTTTTCTTTCCACAATACATACAACTGCAGACATCTAAGACTACAGACACGCATGAAATTCAGCATAGCACTGCGACACTAGTCACAGATAGACATACAGACAATTACAGATACAGACGCAGCCACTGACATTTGACTCGAACGACCATTTACCCCTGACATGACACTCAGTGGCGACAGACTGAACTCCACCAACTTACTTTCGACAGTTATAGCACTGCAAGACAGGCTATCACCATACATTACAGTTACTGCATACAAGCTGTAACAATTTTACTATCACCGCCAACCTAGTCTCTCGACTTCAACTCCACCTATACTATCTGCAACAACTGCAGACACTAGTACTTAGACATTCATACTGTCATACACCTCATGATAAAACAATGCATCAATGACCGTACACTAACAGAATTATGCGAGACATATGCACCTAGTACGACATTACAGACAACCCTGCATGAACACTAGTTAAGCGTACCATTCTACATTATCAATCTTGAGACACCTCAGTACTTGTACCCCTACATACGCACCTGCAGACACTATGTAAAGACTACTATAGCATTCACATGAGAAACTAGTCGTAATACATACCCTGCCAGACACCACTAGGCCAGACATTACATACAACTGCAGACACTAGTTGCATACATTAATACCTTGCAGACACCATCAGTATAATACAGAAACCTGAGGCACTAGTACAGACATTACTACACTGCAGGCACTGTACAGACATTACAGACACTGACGACAATAGATAGTCGAACTAACATACTGACAGACACTGATACGACATTACAATCACCTGCGTACTAGTACAGATCAATACAGCTTACATACACACTGGAACAGAACCCAGTAACAGACATTAACATGCAACTGCAATACTAGTACAGATAGTCGCAGACATTACATACACTGCAGACACCAGTAGACACTACATTACACTGCAGACACAATAGTCAGACATTCAAACCTGCAGACGCTGGTACCAGATCATTACAGACATGCAGACCTAGTAAAAGACATTACTACCTGTGCGACACGTAGTACATCATTTCATCATGCAGACCTAGTACGACATTACAGACAACTGCAGACACTAGTATTCCCTACCATACACGCAGACACTAGTACACGAATTACATGCACTGCAGAACAACTAGTACGATAATGAAGACATTACTACACTGCGACACTAGTAAGAACATTAAGGGACACTGCAGGACACTAGAACAGACAAACATACACTCGCAGACCACGTAAGACTTACAGACACTGCAGTCCTAATTACTAGACATTACAGACCGTGCAGGGACTTAGTACAGAATTACATACACTGCAAGACACTAGTTTCAGACAGGTTACAAACACTGCAGACACTAGTACAGATATTGGCAGACAAGCAGACACCAAAGTTAAAGACAATACTAACTGCAGCACCTAAACAAGTACAGGTACAGACAATGCAGACACTATCAACATACCAGACATGCAGGACCACTAGTACGCTACAACTACATACATGCAGACAACTGTACGTACACTATACGAACCTAGACGACATTGACACTGGACACTAGTACCGACATTACAGTACACTGTGCAGACACTAGTCAGGACATTACATACACTGCAGCCACTAGTGCACATTAACATACACTTGGCAGACACCAGTCCGACTTATACTTGCAGACAGTCATATGAGGACACAGATATACAGGACCTGTTCATACACTGAGACACTAGTAACAGACAGTTAACAGACACTGAAGACACTAGTATGTACACTACACAAGACTGCAGACACTAGTAACACATACATGCACTGCCGAACTAGTACAGATAATACAGACATAATCATAACAGTAAACCTATGCAGACGACAAGTACAAGACATTACACATACACTGCAGACCACTAGTAATAGGACATCTAATACACTCAGACACTAGTCAATACAGACTGCAGCACATACGTACCTACTACGACACTAGCATACACTATACCGACACTCATCAAGACACTAGTCACAATGCACTGACTCTAAGATACCAGAACTCACATAGTAGCGACTGACATCCTGCAGACACTTAGTGCAGGACTTACATACACTCAGACACTAGTGCAACTTACATACTTGCAGATCACCAGTACAGATATAGAAACTGAGGGCACTAGTACAAGACATTACATACACTGGCGACACTTAGTACAGACATTACAGACCACTGAGACCCTAGTATGTACACTACACACATGAGACCTAGTACAGAGATACATGCACTTGCAGATACTAGTACAGATAATACGACATATTACACATATGACGCACTCATTACCGACATCACATACACTGCAGACACTACAGACATTACAGACACTGGCAGAACACTAGGACAGACATTACAGACACTGCGACCAACTATATGTACACTCATACACTGCAGACCTAGTACAGACATTACATGCACTGCAGACACGAGTACAATAATACAGACGTTACATACAACCTGCAGACATAGTAAAGACATTACCAGGACACTGCAGTACACTAGTCACAGACGCTAACCATACACTGCAGACCCTAGTACAGACATTACAGACAATGCGCTGACACTATACAGACATTACAGACACTGCCAGACTACTAGTACAGAAATTTACATACCACTGCAGACACTCGTTTCAGCATTACAAACACTGGCAGACACCTCAGTATAGCAATATGCAGGACAATTCGAGACACATAGTAAAGAGACCTTACATACACTGCAGACACTAAACAAGACATTACAGACAATGCAGACACTAGTACAGACATTACAGACACTGCAGACACTAGTACGTACACTACATACACTGCAGACACTAGTACGTACACTACGTACACTGCAGACACTAGTACAGACATTACAGACACTGCAGACACTAGTACGTACATTACATACACTGCAGGGTACACTAGTGCAGACATTACATACACTGCAGACACTAGTGCAGACATTACATACCTGAGCCAACACCAGTACAGATATCGAGTACAAGCAGGCACTTAATACGACATTTTACATACCTTGCAAGAACACTAGTACAGACGTACAGACACTGAATACACTAGTATGTTACACTAAAAAAACACACTGCAACACTAGTACAGAAATTACATACACGCAGATCGTACAGATCATACAGACACACAACACTGCAGGACCCAGTACAGACATACAATCACTGCAGACAATAATTTCAGACATTACCAACACTTGCAGAGGCACTGGTTATGATATTACAGACAATGTCAGACACTAGTAAAGACTTACATACACTGCAGACCTAGTGTACACTACAAGGTCTACAACTGCAGACCCAACTAGTACCAGACATTATAGACACTGCAGACGCTAGTACAGACATTACATACACTGCAGACACTAGTACAGATATTACAGACACTGCAGACACTAGTACAGACACTACATACACTGCAGACACTAGTACGTACCCTACATACAGGACCTGCAGACTCTATTTACAGTTCATCACCTTCTATTTACTAAACATTCTGCAAAATCCTCAGCTCAGGGCTTATTCACATGGCCGTATGTGGGGACGCTCATGCGGCCATATATACAATCAATGTCAATATTTTTTAGCTTTGTATTATCAGAGGGGCAGTGCCAGTCTATCTGTTCCAGGCCTGAACCACCCATCTGACAGAGCCCATTTAGCATAGTTCCTGTCCTTACCAGGGCAGCATTCTGGTAAGGACAGGAAGTGGGCAGGGAGAGGACTTCCTGTCACCTCAGGTCGAGATTTGAAGAGATACAGAGCTGTCAGTCAAAAAATGGAGGCGGGGTTCACTGGCAGCCTGGAGAAAACCTGACTCTTCTCATCAGAAGTTGACTCATGTGTACTCATTTGTAATGAAAGTGCAGTGTCTTGGTGGCAGATAATAATAGGTGATATGGGGAGAACATTTAACCCTCTACCAGCAAGTATTACTGATGAGAGGGGTAAAATTCTGGTGATAGGCCTTCTTTAAGAAGAGAAAAAGACAAGGTATGAGATCATTGTAGAATGATGAATTACAAACTGAACACTTTTGAAGATAGTGTAGATTTGTACCGTGTTAGCCATGGAGAGCAGAAGAAGAGTGAAGAAATCAGGCGATACCTTTTTGAGGCTAACTGAGTATATTTGATGGTGAGCTTTCGAGAGCTCGGGTAAAGATCGCTATAGAAGGCTGGATTATGAGAAATTCAAGTAAAGAAATCGGTGGTGGTACTGCCCAAGTTTCCAAAAAGGCATGTTCATAGGATGTGACCATAGTGGATCTTAAAAGAAATCTAGCACCAGGATCAAGGGTTGTAAACCAAGCACACATACAGGACCTGCCCTTCCTTTACCTGCTTATGCTTCTTTTTTGTTTTAAAAGGTTTTAAAATTATTCAAATGAGCCTGAGGGGCTCCGAGCTCAATAGCTGTTAATTTGCATAATGTTTAAAGCTTTTTTATTGAAAAACATAAGAAGCTAAAAAAAGAACGAATCCTGGCAGAGGGGGGACACACCAAAATCTACATGTGCTCGGTTTACAATCCCTGATCCTGGTGGTAGATTTCCTTTAAAGGAGTTTTCCCACTAAGAAAGTTGGCTTCTATCCACAGGATAGGGCCTAACTTGCTGATTGGTGGGGTCTCAGTGAAGGGACACCTATGGATCACGAGAAAGGGGGTCTGATCTACCCCTGTTGCCACCCCCATCAGCTCCCCGGGATGACCAAAGCAGACGTTCTCGTGATCCTTGAGGGTCCCATTACTGAGGCCCCCATCTATCAGCAAGTTAGGCCCTATCCATGCTTAAAGGGGTTATGCCACGAAACAATTGACTACAAAAAGCTGTCAAAGAGGTTAAAATATTTCAAAAATCTATTTGTAATGGTTACCTGGAATTAAAGATCCCTTTCTATTTGTTATTATGATGCTTGTTCAGCCTCTATTCTGCTCCACACAGAAGCAGATGTGGGAGGGGCCTAGCCGGGCACATGCACAGCACTGACAGCGGCAGTTATTGCACAGAGTCTCCAGAGTCTCCTTCCACCTGCTGTGCTCCAATAGTCCCTGCATTTACTGATCCAATAGAAGTCCAATAGAATTGTGTCATACACCCCATGTTAAAAGTGCACCAACAAAAGTTGGTGCAGTCTGTCAAAGCAGTGCAGGGGGCACCAGATTCATGAAGAACGTGCGCCAGAAATCCTGAATCTGGCGCCCCCTGCACACTACACAGGACACTGCACATAGTACACATGTACTATGTATTCTCACAGCATCATGGTCGGTCAGGCTGACATGCATGGCGGAAGTCTAGGTAGGTGCAGGGGAGGCAAACCCCACGTGTATCATCACTCCAAAGTGACACTTACCCCTGAGGAAGTCACTTCGAAGTGAGGATATGCATGGAGTTTGCCGTCCCTGCATTTTTCTAGACCTCCGACATATTTACACTTTACTGTCCGCCTGACCGACCATGATGCTGTGAGAATACATTGTTTTGCTTTACTTGTATGCATTGATTGTACAAAATTTGGTCCAATAACATGGACCTTTTGAGTTGTTTTTATGACTTTTACTAATAAACTTTTGTATTTTTGTATGTTACTTTGGGGCCGTTAATTGCATCTCTTTCTTTGTATTTTGTAAGGAACTGCAACTAAATCACTAGATAGATAGATAGATAGATAGATAGATAGATATGAGATAGATATGAGATAGATAGATAGATATGAGATAGATAGATATGAGATAGATAGATAGATAGATAGATAGGAGATAGATAGATAGATAGATATGAGATAGATAGATAGATAGATAGATAGGAGATAGATAGATAGATAGATAGATAGATAGATATGTGAAAAAGTTTGGAGCAGCACCGCAATGCTGGTGGGTGCAAAGTCCAGATGCCCTCTGGCCCGAGAGCCTCAGTAATAAAGTTTCAAAAACTGGCAGCACTCCGGATTGGTGTCAAAAAGGTGACGGGGTGTCTTTTATTCCATAGTGGGGGCACACTGGTCTATAAACGGAATCTGAGTTGTTTTCATATATGTCCAAAATCGTAAAGTGCTTCGGTACAGAAAGATCTCTACGGTTGGATCTGATTGTGTAACGGTGCGGTTAACCGTTGCTGTAGATTCTAGTAGTCGTCGCTCACATATGCCAACCCACATGGACAACTTAAGATAATTCTAGGTCTACACGTCAAGTAGTGGATGTTGTCATATTTTTATTGTGTGCAAGAATGAGGATGCCTTTGTCCTAATGTTGCAATTGACTCATTTACAGCAAGGAAAGTCTACTGTTCACTGGCCTAATTATGACCTGTTGGTCTACTTGTTCTCTCGGGCGCCTACATCCCCGCAGCTGACCAGTATATTCACCCAATTTTTGTTCTGTGAGATTTCATGTAGGTTAGAATCTGGTGGGTACTGGATTCCGGTACTACATAATCACTACGTTAATTTCGGCCAATGTCTCCGAAACTAAATTGGCCACCTTTTGGCTCTGAAATTGAAAATCTGAAACAAATGGGATTCTGCTCAGAGTGATTATACTGTTTTGGCTCTGGAGAGTAGGTCCCCTCTAGGTATATTTTGGCCTTCTGTAAATTAAGGTCACATAATTTTTTGGGTAGCCCGCTTGACCAAATCTGAGTGACATATCGGTTATAATTACTTTTAGATTATTTGGTCGACACTGTGCATTTTTTATACCACTGAGGAATGTGGCTATATGGGGTAATAAGATCTTATGGGTGGTGCGCTGGGGTGGCTACCTCATAGCGTGACCAATGTATTTTCTGTCTGTAGGTTTTGTATAGAGATCAGTCATGACCTGTCCATCACATGTTTATAGTCACGTCAGGAATTGTACCTCAGAATGACATGAAGATACCACTGCTGAATTAATTGGATCATCTATTGTGTTGAGAAACTTGAAATCTTCCAAGTCTGTGGGTCCCGGTCCATAGGAGGAATGACGTCATGCTATATCCCTCCACAACACCTGAGACAATGCTCAAAAAGTGGGGATGCGATAGATGACGTCCTCCTCCAGAGACGCCGCGATAAAATATTGGCGTAGGCGGTAGTGCCATTATTAGTCGCGCATGCGCGACACGCTGCTAATGTACCCCTACATGTAAAATACTGGTCACTCAAATAAAAGTAGTTTTGTATGTTAAGTATAAAGTCTCTAAAGGTAAGTATAATCGGGTTTTGAATGAAAGATATCTTGGTACCAATTGGGGGTTTATTTCTTAACCCGTTCAAGTCCCCGGACCGGGTGGGTTCACTTGGCTTGGTGTATAATAAGACCAACATCGAACGACACGCAGTAGTTATTGTGTGTGTGGTCAGTAAAGAAATAAGTGTATTCAGATAGATAGTTTGTTTAATAAATCATCGGATGATGTTGCCCTAATATAGATGGGTACGTGTAGTTGCAGAGACAGTCTTGAGTGTCCCGTCCAAAATGTGGCCTATATTCATGGAAAAGAAGTAAGTTCGTGACCTGCGGACAGTAGATAGACGACCAGTGTGGATAGCCTTAAATCTTTGTGAATTTTGGTAAACAACATAAATCACAGAGGAGTATAAGGATTTTTGACAAACTGGAAATCATCAAAATCTCACTAACATGCGATGTAATTACATACCAGTAATGCCTGCATGCGAGTATTAATTTTAATCCTCTTAGGCCAGAGAAAACTTAGATCCGTTGGTGAGTTTTTTATAAAGGACCTGTGTCTGATAAATTGGGTCTTTGGAATACATCTGCGCACAGTTGAGCTGGTCTCCTGAATCGACGACAAAATTCTCATACCCTTCGTCCGTCAAGACTTGATGGTATATGTCGGGCCGTGGGCGCTCTTGGCCGGTGCCTTCGACTACCAGTGTGCGTGTGCGATCTCTTCTCTAACGTCTTGGTTCGCGGCGGCTGGCGCGCTATGTCTATCTGGGGGGCGATGGTCCCGGGCTTCAGCCAAGGTGCCACTCCAATGGTGGTAAGGGGGGTGTGTCTGCTCTGTTTTGGGGGTGGGGTTGTGTTGGTTCGGGGGTGGTGGTTTGGGGGGGTGGGGCGACTGACATGGGTTGTTTTGCAATAAATCTCATGATTATCTCTGGGTGTGGGAGTGTGTGGTGGGGCACACACATGACAATCGGTACGTCAGCAAAAAGTCGTGTCCGATAGCATTAGTCGGTGCCTCTACACTCCGAAAGAAACACTGGTTAATGTTTCGCACTGTAAATCAAGTAGGTCAACAATTCCATACCTGCTAACACGAACATCACTAGTCAATTCTTGGACGAGTATGGAGGGGAACCTAGAGATTTTCTAGCATGTTGTGAAGGGAACACGTATACCTTTTGTACTCGAACTGCTAATGAAGACCATGCGCGATGTGCAAGATATACAGAAGGACAAACCCTTGGGAAGACTGACATCTGATTGCTAGTAGAGTTCTTAGAAGAGATCTTTTAACCACTCAGTGATGATCAAGGTTCTCGGCATCTTCTTAGTGCCGATCTTCGTGGGTTGACCTTGTCTGTCTTGGATGATATTTGTCTTCCCTATACGGTAGTGGCGTGTGGCCCCCTCGTCTGGGTTCCTGGATTCTGCGTGTTCTGATGTGTGCGCTGCTAGATGGGACGTCTTTGATCTCTACACACTAGACTTCGGATGTTCCTTAGTTGTGCTAGATTTGGAGTTGCTTGTGTTCTCTTGTTTTGTCCGGTCGCCTTTACGTTGTTGCATCATCCCGCTCTTTCGGTTTGAGTAATCACCTTGTCCTACCTCGTAAATTGTCCTCTGTTTTCCCTAGTCCTCCATATCTCGTTACTTTGTTTCTCTTTGTAGCGTCTTGTTCCTTTGTAATTGAGGGTGTGTGTTCTGTTACTCTGTGGCTGGATGGAAGTGTTGGACAAGGATATTGTGGCTCAGGTGTTTACAACGAACCTTGTTTCTTATTGCGATCTTTTCCGGATCTTGTACAACACCTCTTAGTAATATTTTCAATTTCTCGTTTTAGGAATTAGCACCATTTAAGTAATATCTAAGCGGTCCATCGTATTATTAGACATGTGCACATTTAGTGCAAAACGTCCGATTCGATGTGCAAAACAGCGTAGGAAGGACACGTGAACGCATCCCTCGGTGCGGTATCATATTGATTTTT
>WNYA01000970.1:0-56323 GCA_019512145.1 Engystomops pustulosus | reverse complement strand
CTTAGGCGTGGAGGGGACAGGGAAAGAATTCTAAAAAAGAAGGAGCTCCAATGGATCCACACATTAAATACACTCAGACCTAATGGTCTTAATGTGGACTTTAAATTATGGGCTATTTAAAAGAATGTTACAAAGGTCTTGTGTCTTTTCCTGTTTCCTGATGTATAGTTATACAATAACATTAAGTGTGAACATACCTATACATTTGTACTCATTATGATCTCTATTTTTTCCAGATACTTTGGCCTGGTCCCTGTCGTCTCCCCGAGGAAGCTGACGGAAAAATCCTTCTTTATATTTTTCTATACATTTTTCTGTATTCTGAGGTTATGGCCGACACAATATTAGATACACATGCCAAACTATTTTTTATTAGCAGATGCCATTTAGTGAATCTATTCATTAGTTTTGTTTCTCTTGAGTGTTGCACTTCTCGAGTCATGACAGCTAGAGGTTACAATATATTCTTGACCCTATATAGGACTTGGTTGACCCATTTGGGCGTACCCTAAGATGGGTTGCCCTGTGATTGGGTCACCCGCACTGGTGATGGTTTCCCCGGGAGGGGTTAATCATTTTACCTCTGTCCCGGTCCTACTTACCTGCTATTTGCATCCCTCGAAGTTGTGACTGAAGTTGCATACACTATAACTAATCGAGCTACAGCTAGAGCTTCTTATCTCCCTTTGCTGTCTTCTGCTTCTCCAGGATGACTTGAGGCAGATGTCTCCTTCCGCGATCCTTCCATGTATCACGTGATAATACACATTTTTTCAAATGGTCACTAAAGACGCTGGCTCTGCTCCATAACAACCGATGCGCATGCGCATTCGGCTTCAATGGCATGCGTTCCACTTGTGCGGTCCATTCGATTTGTCTGCATATTTCAAGGAATTCAACTTATATCTTTAAGAGTATATATCCGCAGCTCAATCGGGGACGCATGGACTCTGCACAGTAAGAGGATACACTTCATGCACTTTGACACTGGATCACTTTCACCGCGAGGGATTAGTTGTATTCTAATACATCACACATGCACTTTATATGTTTATTCATGTAATCTTATTGTAATTCCTAATTATCACATGCATATACTTGATGCACTATGTATTATGAACTTGTTTTTATTGATATATATCTATTTATATGTATATATATGTTTTTTAACACAAATATGTTAATGGGATGGGCGGCACTTATGAGGTCATGTGACCTATCACCATTGTATATATGTCCATCCTGCACACTTGTTTAATGGCTTGAGGAAGGCTACATGTAGCCGAAACGTCGCTGCTATTGTTATTGAATATGGAATAAACCACAAGAATCTTTTTCACTCAATTCGGTGTGCTGCGCAATTTCCTGTTTTATTGCTTGAAGATTTGAGGCCCAATCTTATGCAGCGTGCAACCCATCTACTGCCCTGCTGAATGTGCTGCTTGAACTCTCCATACGTAGATAGATAGATAGATAGATAGGAGATGGATAGAGAGATAGATACATAATAGATAGATATGAGATAGATAGATAGATAGATATGAGATGGATGGATAGAAAGATGACAGGTGATAGATAGGTAGATAGATAGATAGATATGAGATGGATGGATAGATAGATGACAGGTGATAGAAAGATAGATTAGATAGATTAGATAGAAAGATAGATAGATAGGAGATAGATAGATAGATGACAGGTGATAGATAATAGGACATGGATAGATTAATAGGTGACAGCTTCTCACATGTTACTGATCTTTAGCTACTTCCCTGCTAGTCAGGGACAGGGGCCCCTTTGCAGGACAGCAGTGTAGCATGGAGGGACATTGAATGGTGTAGAGTACAGGAGGAGGACTGCAGGGGAGCAGTGTAACATGGAGGGACAGTGCATTGTGGAGAGTACAGGAGATGCATCAGGAGAGCTCAGCCTGTTACTTGTGTTATCTCTGCAGCCTCCTGTGTGACCTGACTAATGGTGGGGGGAGGAAAGGGCTACTACATTGCTATGATCCATGTTATGGGGGACTCCTCTGTGCAGCAGATGTCATGTCTGGCTGCAGTTACTTTGTATCTGTTGCTGTAGGCTCCTGTGTGACCTGACTAATGGTGGAGGGAGGAGAGGGCTGATACATTGCTATGATCCATGTTATGGAGGACTCCTCTGTGCAGCAGATAGTCATGTCTGGCTGCAGTTACTTTGTATCTGTTGCTGTAGGCTTCTGTGTGACCTGACTAATGGTGGAGGGGGAAAAGGGCTGCTACATTGCTATGATCCATATTAGGGGAGGACTCCTCTGAGCAGACATGTCTGGCTGCAGTTACCTTGTATCTGCTGCTGTAGGCTCCTGTGGAGCTGGTAAGCAGTGGCCATCACAGCACAATCTCTGCCCTTCCTCCTCTCTCACTTCCTATTGGCTGCAGTGTGTCAGCTGATCTCTCAGTGTGGAGAGGAGCTGTGTGGAGTGATCTGTAGTGCAGAGCAGCTGGCTGACTCCTTGTGCGCAGACTCGGCCAGATCAGCTGTAGCTCAGGACTGGACACAGCTACCACCAGGGGGCGCCAGCAACCAGAACAAAAGGAGTTATCTCAGTAAGGCTGCAGATTTTGTAATAAGTGTAAATGGTGAAAGTACTTGTCACAATGCATTGGACCCAATTACAGCCATTTGCTATGGTGACACAACCCCTTTAATGGAAAAACCCTTTAAAGAAACTCAAAGTACATTTAACAAAGTAATTGAAATCTTTGGGGAATCTAACAAATTTATTTATACATCAACAGTCTCCATTGGGCGCTGTTGGTGTTCACCAAATGTCCGGAATAAGCAGAATCTAAGACTCTACTCTTTATCAAACCAGTTTCCTTCCGATTTGGAGGTTGTAGCTGCCAAACTGAGTACAATGTAAGAAGCTGGATATACAAGCATTGGTTATTAAATGATAAGCTATCTTGGGATTGGTCTTGGTACATGGGTTGGAAGCTCAGGCATCTGCGTTGCGAGTTGATGTGCCTTCATGTGCAGTAAGACCTTTCTGAGTCATCCTTCGAGGATTTATCCTTTCAGCCTTGGTAAATATTTCTCCTGCTCACGGGCAGTCTGGAATCGGAGCCGTGCAGTAACCTGAGGAAATCAAGGAGGCTTCATAGAAGAGCAGTTTTTGTAGATACACAACTGTTTCATAGCGTCTGACTCCTCTTCTGCTCTGTGATTTTGTCTCTGCTTGTAATTCCTTACCTTACTAACAATAGCTTCTGTTCAGAACATCGATTTAACCTTGAAGTAGGTTGTCCAGGCAGAATGACCAAGCCGTTGGTCATGCTTGATAAATCACATTTATTGCCGCTACATTGGAGCGTAATGGAAGCCGCTCGAGGACAAATCATTCTTGCCAGGCTACTTAAGAAAGAATCAATGTGTAAAGGGAAGCAAAAATGCTACTTAAAGTGTTGCTCCACTTTGACAGTTTCGGAGCAGGTAGTGCTTACAGGCTTAGGTGGAACAATCCCTGGGGAGTCATTCAACCTAAAGACGATTTGTGACCTGTAGTCTGCTCGAGAAAAGTCACATTTCATCTAATTTTCATAGGGAATACCTTCGCTTTCCATAGCAATATTCAATTTTAGCATCTGTAAAAATTCACTTGATATTTTATTACTACTACTAGGCTTGTGAGAAGGATGTGTATATTATTTGTTCTTTATCTTTTAAAGGGGTTTGACCAAGATGGTTTGCAGTGGGGTACAAGGGTACTATTTCCCCATCTCAGTAGAGCAGTGGGTCTAACGTGGACCTTACCTTTGGATTCATCTCCATGGCACTTGTCAGAATCAGTGGTAATGGACCCTCTGTACCACCGTGGACGATGACGTTAAGTCGACATTTGGGAAAGGGTCTAAGTGGTACCGGGTTTTCACCAGAGCCGTGGTACCACCAGGTCACTCAACAGGTACGGGAGTTGTGGACGTAGTGGAACGTCAGGGCAGGCAGCAAAGGAGCATAGTCAGGGACAGAACCTGGGTCACAACGGGAATTCACAACACAAGCACAAGACATAGGGAACATGCTTTCTCAGAGGCATGAGGCACAAAGATCCGGCAGGGAACATAGGAAGTGGCCAGGAATTTAACTGGGAAGGCGGTCAGCAAGCACCAATCATTGGTGTGCTGGCCCTTTAAATCTCAGATGGCCGGAGCGCAGCACCCTAGGAGGTGGGGACACACATGTTAGAGCGAGGAGACCGTAGCTTGAGCAAGGCAAGGTGAGAGAAGCTGCTCAGCCTTGGGGGCACAGGGATGCACATGGGTGCACAGGTGCACCTGTTACAGCGCTTCCAGATAAATGAATGCTAGACCTGACCTATGACCAAACTACCGCTCCATTAAGATGGAAGAACTAGACCCCTGTTCTCCTGATTGGTAGGGGTCTGGTAGATAGTATCAGATTATAATATAAAAGGCTTTTAGAGGACCCATGGCCACCCTTTAAGTTAGATACTTCTCTTTAGAAAAAAAAAACCCCCAGGGACCCCCAGCCCTGAAATCTTGTACATATGTATATAAGAGCCTTTCCAAGAACTTTGAAGCTCCTCCAAACGGTAGACTGGATAGCGAACAAAAGGGAACCCCCTTTTGGTTTTGATAAAATGGGGCACTTTTACTTACCTATCCCTGACGCGTTCCCTGAAGTGCATTGTCCGACCGGAATGCACTGTGCCACGATATCCTGCATGTGTCGCTTCCCTGCAAAAGTCTGTTCACTATCTTCTTCCCGGTGTATGTAAGTGCATTGGATACGGCACAATTTTAATCTTAAATCCCATGCTCAGTCCTAATTAGTCGGATCGTCCAGTCGGACCGCCTCCCCCCCCCCCTTGATTTTGGTCGCATCAAATCTGTCACAATCCCATGCAAAATCACTGTCACAGTGGTGCAAATCCCGAAAATATTGGGAAGTCAGACGGAAATGCGATCGCGGACCCTTTGTAAATAAGCCCCAAGTAAATGTCAATTTGGGGTCCACAATTTTCATAAAATCAATGGCAGTCTTAATCGGCACCTGGTCCAATCCATTGCATCCCCACCAACCGGCTTGCTACGTTCCATCATGTTTACACATTAGATTGTACCCGTTTATCTATTTTGAGTTCCGCCCCTTTCTTTTCTTGGTCTTAATCTCAGTTTCCTGACATGAACAAAAAAAAACCTGAAAAGCTGCTTTCCTACATGTGTGGACTGACTTTATACAAATTAAATACAAAAAGAGGAGCATTTGCATAATTTTTAAAGCATTTTTTTTTCTTAAGACAAGGGCATAGGTATCTTAAAGAAGAGCAGATCCTGTTAGAGGAAAAATGCAGCATTTCACAGAAATAAGACCAACCTGTCTCTATCAGTCCTGGTGTACACAATTTCAGTTGCCCCTAGACATGACCCTGTAACTTCTGACTTAGGGTCGGGCAGCCATCTTGCATTTCTGTGTGAGATTGTGGGGCTGAGATTTCTTTCTCTCTCTGCTGTGTAGCTGTAGCCCCGCCCGCTGCACAGAGCTCAGAGACACTCACTGATCACATCCTGCCAGGAGATCGTGAGGCGAGAGAGAGCCTGCAAACCACAAGGAGATAAGTGATTCGGGGGAAGGGGGAGGCAGACACATATCTGTGAGATGTAGCAGAGCTCATAGTGTAACAGTCTGTCAGCCTCTGTGTAAGCTCATGCATCTCTGATCTGTCTTATCTTTAATATCATTAATGACCTGGCGGCACGTGGACGCCGCCATCTTGGCTCCGATCGTCACTCCCCGTGACATCGGCGGGGAGCGGCGATCCATTGCCATGACAGCATCGGGTCACACAAAGATCCGAGGCTATCATGTTTTAGGCTATCGATTACAATGTGCGATTTTCACATTATAATTTATTATTTATTATTTACATTTGCCAAATGCTAGAATAATAAAAGAGACATAATTTTAAGCCATTTTAATTACTTTCTAAAAAGTCATAATTTTACATACACAAATATTATTATGCCTCAAAACTATTTGGGACAGCCCATATGATGATGTCATATCTTTGGAAGCTTCTTATAGGTTTATTGGCAACATCTGAGTTAATTAGAGACACTCATGTGGGAAAGTCTAAAGAAATCATCCAAGGCATCAAGAAGAGAATTGTGGATTTGCACAAGTCTGGTTCATCCTTGGGTGCAATTTACTGATAACTAAAGGTTAATCTGTCCAATCGGTTAAATGCAAGTACAAAAGTGATGGGAATGTCCAGCCTTCATACCATTTAAAAAGGAGATGTTTTCTGTGTCCCAGAGTTGAACGTGCTTTGGTCCGGTGTCTGTATATCAACCAAAGAACAGAAGCAAAAGCCCTTGTAAAGATGCTTAAGCTGGTAGGAGTGTATCATTGCACAACGGAACAAAGACCTTTATTTTTGGAGGCATGTCCTGTGGTCTGACGAAACTGAAATAGACCGGTTTGGCTATAATGACCATCGTTACTTTGGGAAGAAAAAGGGAGAAGCTTTCAAGCATCATCCCTACTGTAACACATGGGGGCAGCGTCATGATGTGGAGGGACTGGGGCACTTCATATATATACATATATATATATATATATGTGTATATATATATATATATATATATATATATAGGAGTCATTTTCATATATATGTCATTACTAGTAGCCACTATTAGTCTGGTATCAAACTGTATTTTTTCCCTTCATTGTATGGATACGTTGGGTGGAATTTTGATGTGTCCTCACCACTGAGGTTTAGGATGTATGCCATAGTATTCTTATACAATGGGATGAGTTGTCTTGTTCCTCTTCCTCCCCCCTGAAAGAAGGATGAGGAGCGGTTTGTCAATGTGATTGTCAATGTGATTGTCAATGTTCTGGGTGTTTCCCCCAGTGATGTCACTATCCTTATATGGACAGTTACATCACTGGGGATCTCCCAAGAGCATATGCTCAGCGGAGGCTGCAGATGGATGCACTTTGCATCCATCCCTTATAGGCTCCAATGATCTCCTCTGAGCAGGAGTGAGCAGGATGGAAAGATATAGCTTGCTGAGTCTTTCGAGGCTGTGTTTTGCACGGTATGCAACATATACCGGATGCCTCCATCTACAAGGATGTGTTTAGGTATACTTTCAGCTTTCCTGGCATATACGCTGAGCATATACATAAAACATGATGTGAATGCAGCCTTAGCCTCCTTGCACTGCACAATGTTATAACATGGCCCTTCGGTTGCTTTTTGCATCTGTGAATTGAGGCATTTCCGTATCACCCTTCCCCTTACGTTCCTGTAAAACGCTGCTGAAGTGCGGTATAATTTCTGTGAAAGGCGGGTTAATGTGTGTGTGTCTCCCTGGCCTCTGACGGCACAAGCTTAAGCTGACAATGATGCTCCGTGGTGCAGCTGCTGTGTACAATGCCTCCGATCATCAGGTCTGATTCGTCAATCGCTGCAGCTGGGACCGTTCCGGGGAAATATCGGGGATGTAAAAGCTCCTTAAGTTCTTAAGTGAAACCAGAAACGTCGCTGCAGTATTTTGTACTTTTTGTTAATGCGCCAGTAAGCCGCTGAGTTCTCATCAATGGAACAGAGATTTCCTTTTTTTTTTTTTTTTTAAAGGGGAACACACCAAAATAAAGTTCAAATAGTAACATGAAAAAAATTGCATACATAAGGTTTTTGTGGCAAAAAAAAGATATTATTAGAATTGACTGCTAGATCCAGGCCCCCTATAGCCATTTTTTAGATTGCAGCCTAGTACAATAAAGTGGTAAGATTTTGGCTTCTTGGTGTATGGCTGCGTTCACACATTGCGGTTTCGATTTTTTAAACCCAACTCATACACAATGGGGAGGGGCTTGCATTACGCTTTACCGCTGATGTGACTTCTTAGCGTAAATACGCCAACATTTTTGACTGTTACACCCATTCTACGCTGCTGCGACTGATTTATCATAAAAATCCAGATGGGAACATCCAAAAAAGTCTCAAATTTTGGTGCAATCTTGGTGCAAATAAGTTTCAGATAAGAGCAGGCCTAGGCAAGGGGTTACCTAAACATTTGAGACTTTTGTGCGACCAACTGACTCACATGCTTCATAAGGGTGCAGTCACACGTACCGCTAGCGTTGTGTTTACAAGCGCAACGCTACCACAGGGGGGCCTTGTCTCGGCCCAATCTCATTAGATGTTTCCAGTAAAACGTATGTGATCGCTTACAGTTTGCATGCATTTCACTGCAGACGCAAGTGCATTCTGGCTGAGGCATGCCCCTATTGTGCTAGCGTTGCACTTGTAAAGGCAGTGCTAGCGGTATGTGTGACTGTAACTTTTTTAAGCCAAGTTTTTCAGCACAAAACTGTGCTTAAAAACACAAACTCAGCTAATACTTGAGTAAAAAAATAAGAAAATCAATACTCATCTTTCCGACGCCCCCCCAACCTCCATGTCTTCTCTTCTTATGTCCGGCAATGGCAGGCCTGTGCAAGGTTGCAGCGCATCGGTTGCTGACAGAGTGTGTGTGCGACTGCTGGCTGATCTCAGAGCCTGTGCGCTATAACGTTGCACAAACCTCCTCCTGCAGGACGTAAGAAGAGAAGACCCGTGGGGAGCCTTGGAAAGGTGAGTATTGACTTTCTTTTTTTTTATGTGCTGGGCATATGGGGGCAGGCTAGCTATATACTGGGGGCTAGCTGGCTATATACTGGGGGCAGGGGCTGGCTAGCTATATATTGGGGAATAGGGGGCTGGATAACTATATACCCAGGGCAGAGGGCTGGCTGATATATACTGGGGTTAGGAGGCTGACTGGCTATATACAGGGGACTGGCTATATACCGGGGCAGGGGCTGGCTACATACTGGGGGGGTTGGCAGGGGCCTGGCTAGCTATGTACTGGGGTCAGGGAACTGGCTATATACTGGAGGGCAGGGGGCTAGCTATATACTGGGGGGCATGGGCTGGATAGCCATATACTGGGGCCAGGGGGCTGGCTAGTTATATAGTGGGGGACAGGGATCAGGAGGAGCCAAAAACCTTACAGAAAATCCTAGAAACTAGACACAAACTTAGGCCACAGTCACATGTTCCACTAGTGTTGTGTTCATAATGCAACGCTAGCGCAAGGGGGAGCGTGCATAGGGTCCTTGTAGACACTTTGTGGTGACTAATTCATTCCAAGGATATAGGGAGGTTTAGATTAGAGTAGAGAAGTTCTGCAAGAGAGGATTAGGCCTAAAATTCCTCATGAGCAAAGTTCTATACTGATATGACATCAAAGTTTGGACTATGTAGGGGGTACATCGACAGTAGTCCAGGCCAACACAAGAGGGGGGGAGGGTCAGCAAATTCTAAGCTGGTGGGGTTGAAAATTTCTGGAAATCAATGTTGTTTGTTCATATTGAATATTGGCAGAGGAGTAGGAATATATTTTTGATATTTGGAGGTTTCACACTTTATAACCTCCAGAGAGACAATGTAGGTAGTGACTCTAGCTCGGGTGAGCTATGTACTAGTGAGTATTTTATGTCCGCCCCGGTCTTGTCTGTTTGGAAATATAATGTGGTCTGTGTTGTGGACACTCTACATCACTAGGATGACCCCTTTGTAGATAGAAGAGAACCAAGTGATCACCAGGAGATCCTTATCTAACTATACTTTTTTCCTACAGCGGCCACTACAGGGTAACAACAGTATTACATGCAAGGAATTAGACTTCATAGCCAACCCAAAAGGGGGTCTTCAGTGGTCTAACAGGGCATATAGAAAGTGGTCATCACCATTAGTAATGGCGCTTAATGTTGTCCTTAGATCTGTTACTTAATAACCGTCAAATGTAAAGTCTATAGTGATTTTTGGCATAAAAACCCTATTAGAGATGGAGCACATTGCCTAATGGTATTAGATTGACACCCCCTTCCCCCGGCTAAATATATCATAATACAAACTGGTAGGAGGCGTAATTAAAGGTTGTTTCTATGCTATAGACCCTCGCCGGTGAGGCTTTGTGCTGCCAAAACTAGTTAAGTTCCCTCTAATTACTGAGGGGTATGGAGGTAGACCAAATAGTCTTTGTAGTAGTAATGAACTCTCATGTCGAGATTTGGCTGAAGATCTCTCCTACAAGTGAATTAGAAAACGACTAATTAGAGCCCGTAGAAGCCAGTGACGGCCCCGCTACCTTTAGCCAACAAGATCGTCTCCTCTCATCCAACAGATGGTCTTTTAATCAGGTGTCGGATGATGAGACCCCTCCATTTACAGAATACAAATTAATTGGCTGCCTGGAAAGTGGCATCGGGTCCTGAAATATGGACAAAAATTGTTCTGGACTAAGACACAGTAATGCAGCAGAGTCTTATCACAATTTCTCAGGCTTCCAGCCTTACTGAAGTGGGTTAACTGGAGTGAAAGACTGAAGAGGTACGGCTCTGGATAACAGAGCCTAAGGATATTAGGAAAAGAAGTTAGCTACTTCCTCATGGATATTAGGAAAAGAAGTTAGCTACTTCCTCACAGATATTAGAAAAAGAAGTTAGCTACTTCCTTGTGGATATTAGGAAAAGAAGTTAGCTACTTCCTCATGGATACTAGGAAAAGAAGTTAGTGACTTCCTCATGTATATTAGGGAAAGAAGTTAGTGACTTCCTCATGGATATTAGGAAAAGAAGTTAGCTACTTCCTCATGGATATTAGGAAAAGGAGTTAGCTACTTCCTCATGGATTTTAGGAAAAGGAGTTAGCTACTTTCTCATGGATATTAGGAAAAGAAGTTAGCTACTTCCTCATGGATATTAGGAAAAGGAGTTAGCTACTTCCTCATGGATATTAGGAAAATCAGTTAGCTCCTTCCTCATGGATATTAGGAAAAGGAGTTAGCTACTTCCTCATGGATATTAGGAAAATCAGTTAGCTACTTCCTCATGGATTTTATGAAAAGAAGTTTACTTCCTCATGGATATTAGAAAAAAGAAGTTAGCTACTTCCTTATGGATATTAGGAAATTAAGTTAGCTACTTCCTCATGGATTTTAGGAAAAGAAGTTTACTTCCTTTATGGATATTAGGAAAATAAGTTAGCTACTTCCTAATGGATATTAGGAAAAGAAGTTAGCTACTTCCTCATGGATATTAGGAAAAGGAGTTAGCTACTTCCTCATGGATATAAGGAAAAGAAGTTAGTGACTTCCTCATGGATATTAGGAAAAGGAGTTAGCTACTTCCTCGTGGATATTAGGAAAAGAAGTTAGCTACTTCCTCATGGATATTAGGAAAAGGAGTTAGCTACTTTCTCATGGATATTAGGAAAAGAAGTTAGCTACTTCCTCATGGATATTAGGAAAAGAAGTTAGCTACTTCCTCATGGATATTAGGAAAAGAAGTTAACTACTTCCTCGTGGATATTAGGAAAAGGAGTTAGCTACTTCTTCATGTATATTAGGAAAAGGAGTTAGCTACTTCCTCGTGGATATTAGGAAAAGAAGTTAGCTACTTCCTCATGGATATTAGGAAAAGGAGTTAGCTACTTTCTCATGGATATTAGGAAAAGAAGTTAGCTACTTCCTCATGGATAATAGGAAAAGGAGTTAGCTAATTTCTCATGGATATTAGGAAAAGGAGTTAGATACTTCCTCATGAATATTAATAAAATAAGTTAGCTACTTCTTCATGTATATTAGGAAATCAAGTTAGCTACTTCCTCATGGATTAGAAAGAAGTTAACTACTTCCTCATGGATATTACGAAAAGGAGTTAGCTACTTCCTCATGGATATTAGGAAAAGAATTGCTACTTTCTCATGGATTATTAGGAAAAGAAGTTAGCTACTTCCTCATGATATAGGAAAAGGAGTTGCTTATTTCCTCATGGATATTAGGAAATAGAAAGTTGGCTACTTCCTCATGGATTTTAGGAAGGAGTTAGTTACTTCTCATGGATATTAGGAAAAAGAAGTTAGCTCTTTCTCATGGATGTAAAAAGAAGTTAGCTACTTCCTTGGATATTAGGAAAAGGATTTAGCTACTTCTCTCATGTATATTAGAAAATAAGTTAGCTAGTTCCTCATGGATATTAGGAAAAGAGTTAGCTACTTCCTCATGGATATTAGGAAAAGGAGTTAGCTACTTCCTCATGGATATTAGGAAAGGAGTTAGCTACTTCCGCATGGATATTAGGAAAGGAGTTAGCTAATTTTCATGGATATTAGGAAAAGGAGTTAGATACTTCCTCATGAATATTAGGATAAAATAAGTTGCTACTTCCTCATGGATATTAGGAAAAAGAATTTGACTTCCTCATGATATTGAAAATAAGTTATCTACTTCCCTCATCAGGATATTAGGAAAGGAGTTAGCTACTTCTCATGGATATTAGGAAAAGAAGTTCAACTTCCTCATGGATATTAGGAAAGGATTTAGCTACTCCTCATCGGTATTAGGAAATAAGTTAGCTACTTCCTCATGGATATTAGGAAATGAAGTTAACTACTTCCCTCAGGGATATTTAGGAAAGATTTGCTCTTCTTCATATATTAGGAAAAAAGTTGCTACTTCCTCATGGATATTAGGAAACGAAGTTAGCTACTTCCTCATGGATATTAGGAAAAGGAGTTAGCTATTTCTCATGGATATTAGGAAAGAGTTAGCGACTTTCCTCATGTAATAGTAGGAAATAGAAAATAAGTCTACTGTACTTCCTCATGGTCAATATTTAGGAGAAATGAAGTTTTAGCTACTTCCTCTGAAATAGAAAGAAGTTAGTGACTTCCTCATGGATATAGGAAAAGAAGTGTAGCGCTCTTCCTCATGTATATTAGGAAAGAATTAGCTACTTCCTCATACGGTATATTAGGAAAAGAAGTTAGCTACTTCCTCATGGATATTAGGAAAAGAAGTTAGCTACTTCCTCTTGGATATTAGGAAAAGGAATTAGCTACTTCCTCATGGATATTAGGAAAAGGAGTTAGCTACTTCCGCACGGATATTAGGAAAAGGAGTTGGCTAATTTCTCATGGATATTAGGAAAAGGAGATAGATGCTTCCTCATGGATATTAGGAAAAGAAGTTAGCGACTTCCTCATGTATATTAGGAAAAGAAATAAGCTACTTCCTCATGGATATTAGGAAAAGAAGTTAGCTACTTCCTCATGAATATAGGAAAAGAAGTTAGTGACTTCCTCATGGATATTAGGAAAATAAGTTAGCTACTTCCTGATGGATGTTAGGAAAATAGGTTAGCTACTTCCTCATGGATATTAGGAAAAGGAGTTGGCTACTTCCTCATGGATATTAGGAAGAGGAGTTAGCTACTTTCTCATGGATATTAGGAAAAGAAGTTAGCTACTTCCTCATGGATATTAGGAAAAGAAGTTAGCTACTTCCTCATGGATTTTAGGAAAAGAAATAAGCTACTTCCTCATGGATATTAGGAAAAGAAGTTAGCTACTTCCTCATGAATATAGGAAAAGAAGTTAGTGACTTCCTCATGGATATTAGGAAATAAGTTAGCTACTTCCTCATGGATATTAGGAAAATAAGTTAGCTACTTCCTCATGGATATTAGGAAAATAAGTTAGCTTCCTGATGGATATTAGGAGAAGAAATCATCCACTTCCTCATTCGTATGTTAAAAACAGAGCTCGTTCCCCATGGATTTTAGGATTATAAATCACATAGGGTTATAAGGAGAAGTTACCTTTTTCTTGTGTGTGGTTTTTTTTGAAGATACAGTTTGCTACTTTCACATGGATATTAGAAAAAGTTACCTACTTCCTCAAGTATATTAAAGAAAACCTGTCATCAGGAGCCCTATTTCCAGCTCCTCCATGCCCCCAATAAAACTGTCTTTTTCCGAAAAAAAAAAAGTTGTTTGATGAAAGTTTCCCGTATCCCATGGGAGTGGACAGTGTCCTCAGAAAACCGCTCTGTTATTATGTCTCCCATACACTGCATACACATAAAGAGCGGAATCAGCCCCCGGACTCTCTTATCTAGCAACAGCAGGATCATACAGGACATTATAAAGAAGTCCTGACCTGTATCAATATGAATAACCTACTTGAGTGAGAAACTTACTTTAAAATGACACTTTGCACCTTTGCAAAAACCCACCCCCCCCCCCCCCCCCCCATCATTCACATAGCTGCCAAAAGGTGGCGCCATGTACCCAGAACACAATGCTGACTGCTAATGGAAGTGTTATGATTGTGAGTGTTACACGGGGTAATGTGCCCTAATATCAGAATATCAAGACATTGGCCGGAAAAAAACATGAAGTGTTTGAGGTTTTGCATCATCTGAGTTATGTATTATGAGGTTCTGCAGCAGCTTCGGTGTGTATTATCAGGTTTTGTAGAAGTTTTATAAAGTTCAGGAGCAATTGAGTTCTATTATGATGTTCTGCAGCAGCTGCAGTTTATTATGAAGTAATGTAGCTTCAGAGGTGTGTATTATAAGGTTCTGCTGCAGCTGAGTTTTGTGTTATGAGGTTCTGCAGCAGCTGAGGTGTATTATGAGGTTCTGCAGCAGCTGAGGTGTATTATGAGGTTCTGCAGCAGCTGAGGTGTATTATGAGATTCTGCAGCAGCTGAGGTGTATTATGAGGTTCTGCAGCAGCTGATATGTATTATGAGGTTCTGCAGCAGCTAGGTGTTTAAGCAGTAGAGATGTGTACTATGAGCTTCTATCGCAGCTAATGGGGGACATTTATCATTATTATGAGGTTCTGCAGTAGCTGAGGTGTGTATCATAAGGTTCTGTAGCAGTGGATATAGGTATTATAAGGTTCTCTTAGCAGCAGAGATAGGTATCATAAGGTTCTGTAGCAGCTGAGGCTTGTATAGCTGATGAGAGGTGTATGAGTATTGTTCTGCGGCTCACATAGGACTTGTGATAAAACCCTGGGATTACCCTGACGTGACCTAATGTTTCTATGTTACAATCCAGGCTTTAGCAGTCCTGCACAAATTATAAAAAAAACCTCTAATAGGGTTGAACTTTTTGTCCTGTTCCCCATAAGGAATGACTGATGTTACATTCTGGGAATCCCGCATTTCATCACAATTCATGAGGCGTCCAAGCTTCGCCCTGGTCTAAATCCTATGATAACCTTGTCCTAATAGAATTTCTTGCGAAAATACTAATTTCTGGGCAGCGCTGATTATTCCTGATCTTATTAATCCTATTTAATAAGATGGAAACTCCGTTCCGTCTTCCCATTGTCCGCGACATTGAATGTTGTGAATGGCGCAGTCTCCATTTTCACTCCTTGTTCTCTATGAATCGTTTCCGTGTTCTTTTAGCGGCTGAGATGGGATGTGATGAAGTAATTTGCCGGGTCCCAGCTGTTAGCGTCGCACCTGTTGTTTCTGCGCTTCACCGTTGTTAAACGGAACAGATTGGAGATATCCATTATAATTGTGTCTGGAATAGCCTAATGCAAGGCCGCATGAGAGCCATTATGTTGGAGCAGAACATTGCCGAATGTTTACGGTGTTCCGTGGAATATCGGCAGGTGATACATTGTGCCGGTGACACTCTACATCTAATTCTATTTTCTTTTCATTTTGATCTTTTTGCGCTTTTGTGCATCTGTTTTATCGGTATAATTAAAGTCTCTATCACCAGACGCTCACAATGTCTCCCCCCAGGCCGCACGCCCGGCACACAACGCATCACTTACCGTTTTGTTCCTGCGCCTTTTCCCTCTCGTCTTGTTTGCTTTTTTTCTTTAAAGTTGTGTTTCTTTTGATTGATTTTTTTTTTTTGTTGCCTGAGCAGGAAAGATCTTGAAATAAAATCTTGAATCTAGATGTAACGGGGTATAAAAGGGAATAATTTACACAAAATGATAGTGACAAAGTGACGGCGGTTCTCCAGATCACTAGATTTTGGCAGTCACCTTGTTATCCCCTATAACTGATGTTGAATTACTGTATAAATATGTATAAGTGTCACGGGAGCCCCCGCGATCCTTGTCCCTCAGTGTGCCCCCGGAGCTCCACGGATCTTACCTTCCCTGGCTCGAAGCGGTGGCCTCTCCTGCGTTCCTGTGTATCCTGTGTTCCTGTGTATCCTGTGTTCCTGTGTATCCTGCGTTCCAGTCTGTTCCTGTGTTCCTGATCCGTGTCTCAGTCCGTTGCTGTGTTCCTGATCTGTGTGCCAGCTCCTGCGATTCCTGACGTGAGTCCTAGTGCACCTTCTTGTGCTATTCTCCCACTGTCACCCCGGGTACAGACTGTCTCCTGCATTACTACCTTGGCAGCCACCGCGGGCTAGTCGCACCTGTGGAACGACCTGGTGGCACCCTGCGCAGCAAGACTATCCCGCTTTGCAGTGGGCTCTGGTGAAGACCAGGTGCCACTTAGACTCCGGTCCCAGGTGTCGGCTAGTACCGTCTCCCGTGATGGTCCAGAGGGTCCGCAGACTCCCAGTCCTGACAATAAGTCCTTTAAGTCCTGATTGCCAACCTACTAACTCTTTTAGACTGTGCAAAGTTTCATTTTTAATTCTTAACACCACAAGAAACAGCAAACGACTTAATTTTTATAAAGATCCTTTGCAGATTATACTACCTGTTCTATTATTGGCTGAAGCTTTACCGCAAAGACTTCTTGCTCGTTCGATCACCACTTGTTAGGGATATGTTCACACAGCAGAATTCAATGTGGATTTTGTCATGTAACCTCCATTGCTCCAAAACTGCATTCAGCCTGCCCCTGGGGAAAACATACACATAGAAGGTGCTAGGGGCCTCAGGGGTCGGGAAAGTGACAAAGACGTCCTGAGGAGACCAATACAATTCATAACTATGGCAGAGCAGAGGACAATAGAATCCTTGAATCTACCATTCCGTGAGCAGAACCTAATTTTGAGAGGTCGCTACTCTATTCAATCTAGTAAGAAGTAGAGAGCACTGAGTATTATAAGAAACTTGCATGCAGGGGGTGGATAGAACAGGATGTCAGTGAGGTGCAACTTCAGCCAATAGCTGCAGAGCAGAAAGTGGTTGGAATAGGAAATTGGTGAGGTTCAAATTCAGCCAATAGCTGCTGAGCAGGAAGTGGTTAGATCTGGAAGCCAGAAGGTAGAAATTAAACAAGAACTGCGGAGCAGGAAGTGATTAGGAAAGGAAATCGGTGAGGTTCAAATTAAGCCAATATCTGCAGAGCAGGAAGTGGTTAGAGCAGGAAATCAGTGTGGTTCAAATTCAGCCAATAGCTGCAGAGCAGAAAGTGGTTTCAAACAGGAAATGGGTGAGGTTCAAATTCAGCCAATATCTGCAGAGCAGGAAGTGAATAGACCAGGAAATCGGTGAGGTTCAAATTCAGCCAATAGCTGCAGAGCAGGAAGTTGTTAGAACAGGAAATCAGTGAGGTTCAAATGCAGCCAATAGCTGCAGAGAAGAAAGTGATTATAACAGGAAATCGGTGAGGTTCAAATGCACCCAATAGCTGCAGAGCAGGAAGTGGTTAGAATAGAAAATCGATGAGGTTCAATTTCAGCAAATAGCTGCAGAGCAGGAAGTGGTTCGAACAGGAAATCCGTGAGGTTCAAATTCACGCAATAGCTGCAGAGCAGGAAGTGGTTAGAACAGGAAACTGGGAAGGTGGAAATTAATTCAATAGCTTTAAAGCAGGAAGTGTTTAGGACAGGAAGTCGGTGAGGTGCAATTGCAGCCAATAGCTGCAGAACAGGAAGCAAGTTATTCCGTTTATGGGGAGATCTACTTGATCAACTGTACAGTAATGTTTCTAATGGTCTTTTTATCCTGTAACCAGGACAGGGAAGCATCCTCTACATATACAGGAAAAACATATCACCATTGTCAGAGGCAGGATTATTTACTGTAAAAGCAGTGACACTATTGCCTTACGAGTCTACATTATAAAAATGAAAAGCAGCTTTCTAGACCAAAAGAAGTACCTGTGACCTCTCCATAAGGGATGTTATTAATTGTGGAGAAACATTTGGCAGCAGTTCCTATGATGCCATAAAAGACAACTCCCCCATTTTGGCTTATTACTGCTCACCTCCTCTTCACTTCAGAATAACAGTACATAACACATGGGGACCTTGCTATATGTGGCCTTACTTTTAGAGTGGCTGTACTTTACCCAACACAGTGGGGCAAAATTACTTACCTGATCCTGACGCGATCCCCGATTTGGATGGTCCAGCGCGTTTCATGAAGATCGTGCGCCCGAGTTCCTGCATCTGTCCTTTCCCCGCCGAGGTCCGTCGGAGTTCACCTTCTCCTTCCCGGTGCTTGTAAGTGCGTGTCTTGCGACACAATTCTAAATGTTAAATCCTGCGTGTAGTCCGAACCCATCAGGTTGTCCGGTGCCCGGCCCCCCATTTCTATCGCGTGCAACCTGGCAAAATCCAATCGTGTACGCCAAAAACCCCTGTTAAATGCGGCGCAAAATGGAAATCGTCGGGAAACCCAACAAAAATGCGCTCCGTGGACCATTAGTAGATGAGCCCCAGTGTCTGTGTCACTTAGAAACCTATGGGGGGAATTTATTAAAGCACTTTGTGGTGGATTTCTGCCATAAAACTGTCTAAAATGTCTTGCTCCACGTTTATCAAGGCTTTCAGACCTTTTTTTGGACACCTTTCTGACTTGTCCGACTAAGGAGGTGTGGCCTTCACGGCAAAGGCCCGACGGAAAATTGCCCATGCGGCACAAATTGGCACACAGCTTAAATTGTTAAATTACCCAAAAAGTTATGATATAGAAATGTTCAGACAGTACTGTACTGTGTTTCTAGGCACCATGGTTCTGACCATATCGCTGTTTGAAATCTATCCCCTCCAGCCTGTCAGCTGAAAGCAGCATAGAGAAGGAGAGAGCTGAAGGGAGGAGGAGGGGGCTGCAGGGAAGAGGAGGAGGAGAGAGCTGCAGGGAAGAGGAGAAGGAGAGAGCTGCAGGGAAGAGGAGAAGGAGGGAGCTGCAGGGAAGAGGAGAAGTAGAGAGCTGCAGGGAGAGGAAGAGGGAGTCTGCAGGGAGAGATGGCAAGGATAGAGCTGCAGGGAAGAAGCGAAGGAGGGAGCTCGAGGGAAGAGGAGAAAGGCAGAGAGCTACAGGGAAGAGAGAAGAGGGAGCTGCAGGGAAGTGAGCAGTTCAGCTGCAGGGAAAGAACAGTATCCAGCTTGCAGGGAAGAGGTAGCACGTGTCAACGCTAGGGCAGAAGAGGAGAACAGTGCTGCTAGAAGCAGAGAGGGGCTGCAGGGAAGAGGAGGAGGGAACTGCAGGGAAGAGGAGCAGGATGAATTGCAGTGAAGAGGAGGAGGAGAGAGCTGCAGGGTAGAAGAGGAGGAGGGGTAGCTTCAGGGAAGAGGTGCAGGAGGAAACTGCAGGGAAGAGGAGGAGAAGAGAGCTGCAGGGAAGAGGATTAGGAGGGAGCTGCAGGGAATAAGAGGAGGAGGGAGCTGCAGGGAGGAGGAGGACGAGCTGTAGGGAAGAGGAGGAGTAGAGAGCAGTAGGTAAGATGAGGAGGAGGTAGCTGCAGGGATGATGAGGAGGAGGAAGCTGCAGTGAAGAGGAGGAGGCAACTGCAGGGAAGAGGAGGAGGAGAAAGCTGCAAGGAAAAGGAGCAGGAGGGAGCAGAAGGGAAGAGGAGGATGCAGCTGCAGGGTAGAGGAGGAGGAGACAGCTGCAGGGAAGAGGAGCAAGAGGGAGCTGCAGAGAAGAGGAGAAGGAGGAAGCTGCAGGGAAGTGGAGCAGGAGTGAGCTGCATGGAAGAGGAGGATGAAGTTGCAGGGAAGAGGAGGAGGAGGAAGCTGCAGGGAATAGGAGCAGGAAGGAGCTGCAGGGAAGAGGAGGAGGAAGCTGCAGGGAAGAGGAGGAGGAGTGAGCTGCATGGAAGAGGAGATGAGTTGCAGGGAGCAGGGGAGAGGAATCTGCAGAAGGGAATGGTCTAGGAAGGAGCTGCAGGGAAGAGGAGGAGGAAGCTGCAGGGAAGAGGAGGAGGAGGGAGCTGCAGGGAAGAGGTGGAGGAGTGAGAGTTGCAGGGAAGAGGAGGAGGGAGATGCAAGGAAGAGGAGGAGAGAGCTGCGGGGAAGAGGTAGTTGACGGATGCAAAGCAGTACAAGCAGCTGCATGGACAAGAGGGGCTTATGTAAGGAAAGTGCCACAGCTATACATGAGAAATTGGGGCCAGTGATTCTAAAGGGAGTAGCGTGTCACGAAATTCACAATGGAGTTCAGAGTTTGGGGGGGTTATAGTGACGATGCAGAAGATAGCATGATTATGTCAGATTAAATGTTGATTTTTTTCTTTTGGTTCAAGAATAACCATCAATTTTCCCCTGAAAATAAGCCCAGAACCCATTTTTGGTGCTCAAAATAATATAAGACCCTTTGTTATTTTCAGAGAAAGCTGCATACAGATCCGCATACATGGGGTTACAGGGTAACAACATCTATCTATTTCTAACAATCTATCGCTCTCCATTGCTATTTGTATATCTATCTCTTCATATATTTTCAGTAATTTCTACCCATCTATTTTGTAGAATAGGCTATGGGGGTCACGGCGCTTGGCTATCTCCTACCACCGCATCATTCATAAAACCTCTATTATTCCTGTCATTTCTTCTTCTTCGATCACGCAGCGTTTAGTACTACATTAGGACTGGTCCCGTCTCCTCTCATTACTCCTTTCCATATTTCCGTGTTTCTTGGTTCACTGATAATTCAGTCCATCGCCTAAAATGTCAAACCTGTTGCTTAAATTTGCCGATTCTCTCCTCCGCGGCGTCTCGTCCTTGAGAAGTTACAGGTTATTCGGTTTTGCTCTCAATTTCATGGAAGTACGAGCCTAGAAATTCATTGCCCCGCCGTGTCACATTGCCCATCCCCTGGGCCCATGCAAATCTCCGATCTCATTCCTAGACAGGTGCGGGCAGAAGACATGGGGGATGACAAATGGCAGCCATTATATATAGTATTCTAAAATCGCTCATTGATCTCCGCAGTTACCTTCCACTTTACTTGTAAGTGATTGTAACCTCTTGAATCTTTCTTTATGTATCTCAACGTCAGGAAAATAACTGCACATTTAGAGTCTGTAATCTGGAAAGTGCCTATTCCTAGAGGCCCCAGAGATTACAGGTACAGATACTGCATTACTAATTAATGAGGACCGTACGCAGCAGTGCGCACAGGCGGCAAATCGAAATTTGAGCTGATGACGTCGCAAACACTGGGCCTTTGGGGCCGCTGTCATGAAGGCCAAGCTGCCTGCTACAAATGACTGGAGTAAAGACAGGCACCATCCGAACGGACTACTATGTAAATGCTCTCTATACTGCAGAGGTTTTAGGGGGGTTTTACCGATGTTTGTAGTGGTCAGTGGTGTGTGCCCGTAGTTCCATGGAGGCCAACCCCTGATACTGCTGTCAGGCAAGATGGCCCTTGATGATGGTAAGGCACAGATGGAGCAGGCGACAGGGAGAAAAGGACGGAGTCGGTGTAATAACGCTTTTACTGATAACTTGCAAGCACTTGTACAGTCCAGTTACATATAGATCTTACTCCTGGTGCCCTGGATTGAGTTACTGTGCTTGTGTGTGGAGAGATAGGTGGCTTCCTGAAACCACAGTTTTCATAATCCCTCAGCCCCATAATCCCATAATCCTGAATTTCCCAATGGTGCCTCGTATCCTGTCCCCTGTATTCTTACGGGTCCGCTGACAGGGGGTGTGCCAGGGGGTGTGCCAGGGGACAGAATACAAGGATCCGACCTCTTATTTGGTAAGAGTTCGGATAAATTAAAACTAACTTGCCAACCTCAATTTAAAAAACAAAATGTCATTGCTAGAATCAGGCTGGGGGAGGATTATGGGGGACATATTTGGTGGGGGTCTTTTGGGGGGGGGGTGACAAGTCCTCTTTAAATATCTAGGCCAAGCCAAATGCTACTGGTTCCCCCTTTGAATGCCAGAGGACTAAGTTTACTCTTCCACCCAATATACTCAAGTCCACTTGGGTTTAGGATTTCCCACTAAAAGTAGAGGTCCCCCACACTCTCAGTTCTCCCTCTTGGTCTCTATTTGGTCCAGATAGACATGTCATGCCAAAGCCAGTTTCAACCGACCTACCAACAGCAAGACCCCCTCTCCCCCTCCTGTTACAGGTAGGGTTTGTGGGTGTGACCCTCATTAGCATGTCTAGGTTCTAGGAAAAAAATGGAAAACTACTTAACCCCTTAACGAGGCGCCGTAATAGTACGCTTTATTACGTACGTAGTAGTTTGCTTTATATCTTTATATATATGATATGTAAAATAGTGATAAATTAGCTGCTTTTCATCTGTTTGTACAGATGCCGCCGTTGTTTATGGAGGAAATGATTGAGTGGGTGAGGAGCCGACTGTGAGACTTTACTGAATTACAATATTTCAAAACCAAGTGGCACTCGGTCAAGCTTGTCCATTTCGCTGGTAACTAATTTTTCAGATACAAACTTCTCTATTACTCATCTTTTAATGTCTTGATTATGTGTGACAGAAGAACCTAAAGAACCTGACACTGAATTGCTCCCATTGCCTTCCATAACACTGTTTACTCGCTACCTGTGGCTGCCACTAGGGGGAGCTCACAGCATACAGATTGACATCAGCGTTTGATTGCCGAAGACCACTGTGATCTAATTAATCCAAACTTTTTTTTGCGAAAATTCACATTTCTTAATAACGCCAATACAGTATAGTAGTTCCATTTTTAAAATGTTATCAACTTTTTGGGCTTTTTATGTCCCCAACCCTAAAATTAAAAATTTAGAGACAATGGCCCGGACAACATTGTCTGAGATCCATTAGAACGATTTCTCAGCTCTCTCTGAATTGATTGCATTTCATTGACCAAGGAGATGAAGTAATCTGTCTAAGGAATTAGAGGGTCTCCATCCTGAGCCGTCGATTGCATTACTTTCAGATGAAGGAAGCAATAACTAATTTAGCGGTGAAACCTTCTTCTGGGCGAGATCCCTGGTGGAAAATAACACCTTAAGATGTTCTCCTGAAATGTAAGACCCCAATTACTAATTCTTGTGATCTTTGGAGAAATCACATTACTGTAGGCTGGATAGTACAAGATGGATCCTTGTGATTTTCTGTCGCCAACAATAGTCTAATATAATGTAATCAAATGTATCAGTTTAGAGTGAGGTAAAAATGGTGCAAATTCTGCCAAATTTTGCCACATAATACTACCCCCTATGTACAAGAATATAACTACTATAATACTGCTCCTATGTACAAGAATATAACTACTATAATACTGCCCCCTATGTACAAGAATATAACTACTATAATACTGTCCCCTATGTACAAGAATATAACTACTATAATACTGCCCCTATGTACAAGGATATAACTACTATAATACTGCCCCTTTGGCTCTTTAGTCATGGGTTCATTCATATTCCATAATCTTTCTCTGCTGAGATAAGTTGGGCTGTTTGTCATACAGATGTGCTTTATTGCCACTGGGTGTCATTACTATATGATACGATATTGCATCACCCCCCACCAGGGCCGAGCCTTTCTTCGGTGGCTGTAGACAGCTGGAGCCCAGAATAAAGGATTGTCTGGCTTATGCTGCCTTGGGCAAACTATGGTCACGGTGCTTTATATGGGGACCGAAGGGCTGTCCTACAGCCTGGCAGGTCTCCAGCAGGTGGTGTGTGCAAGAAATATGGAGGGAGAGGCTGATTAAGGAGGTTTCTCTTTGGGGCAACCCCTGAGTGTCTGTAGGATGAATTCCTGGGTGATGGAGGATGGGGAGCCCATGATGGCGAAGCAGCCTGGATCCAGGGATCAGACGGAGGCAACGTTGTACAAATCAACTTATGGTTCTTTATTGGAACTTGAACCACAGGCAACGGCCTAACATCAACAGCAGCAGGTTCAGCAGGCTTGAAATCTGGAAGGTGATAGCTGGTCCGCAGTAAGGTTGCTCACAGCCTGCTAATAGCTTCAGGCTGGGCTGGTAGATGGAACCGAGTACGGACAGTGGACCTCTGTTCTGGCGCCTAGTCTCCAGACTTTCCCAGGGTGTCAGGCAGCGGCCAGAGACACCTCTTCTTCCTGGTAGTGGGTCTGGGTGGCATCTGTGCTGGAGCTGCACACTGGACTTTCTTCTCAAATGCTGACTGAACCCTCAGACCATGTGTGCCCACCCACAAGGGGATTTTTTACTCCCCTAGTGAGATGGCTGCACTCTTCAATCAGCTTCCTGCTTGCTTTAGTACTAAGGATATCATTGGTTAATAATATTTCACATGTTAACTCTCGACTTAACAGGCAGTGGCTTCACTCTGAAATTACTAAGTTTCCCATGTTACAGACCTTGGCAGGGGCGTTGCAGTAAGATTTTATATGGAATTTAGTGTCGAGGTAACGTCTTCTGTAGCAGCAGATTCCGAATGACACGATAATGTTATTTTTGAGAAGATTACATTGGCTGAAAATCCTCAGTAACAAACAGAGAGGCAAATTACTTCCTTCCATATCCCAGATTTGTTATGACTTCTGTCATTATAATATCCGTCTTCTACTTAAAAATTAACTTTTTTTTTGTTTTTATTTCTTTTTTTTTTTTTTAAGCTGCAATTACAGATTGATTCTCTAATCCATATTGTGCAGCGCGCGCCCGGTGTTCTCGGCTCGGTTTATTTTCAGGGTATTAGCATTGCACACAGTAGGATAAGGAATTATTGATCTGGTTTCTCTTCCTTGTGCTGGTGGGATGCGGCAGAGCTGCGCACATACATACGTATTACTCATTGCTGGAGGAAAACGGGGAAGAAAAGTTTTGTTTGCTTGTTGGTTTAGTCGGCATGGAGGTGCTGTGATCCCCTTAGCCAAAAGCCTAGTCCCATAATGCCAGCCAATAACAATGTCCCCTGGGTGCACCCATAAGATCTCTGGTAACAGGGTCTCACATGTCCAGTTTATAGTCTCCCCCCCCCCTGACATGTCAAATGTCAAAATCCATCATGATAAACTACTTACTCATAGATCCAGGTAATCTTCTTATATTTGTGATCCATGGCCTCCTCCCTTCTGAAATCAAATGGTAAAGTGATGCTAATGAGCCTGAAGGGCTCTGGGGGGTGTTACCAGAGTCCCTGCATGGTGTGGCATTACAGGTTTTTACACTATATCCAAGGAAAGAGGCCATGGATATCGAATATAAAAGATTACCACAGTCACGGTGCCTGGATCTATGAGTAAGTTTTCCTGGTTTATCAGGATGGACTTTGAGGGTAGATTTCCTTTAACAAAAGGGTTCCCTCACACATAGCACCCACAATGATGACTATCATACATAGCACCCGCAGTATACCCCCTATACAGAGTGTTTATAGAGGGTCTCACACAAACAGCATCAGAGTACCCCCAATACACTATGGGGTGCTGGTGGGGACCCGGGGCCCTGAGCCATGGGGATTATGCCTGCCGGTATGGGTACTGGGGGGGCAAGCGGGTCATAGTCCCTGCCAGTGCTGTGCTGCAGCTTCGGTGGATGCCATGTGATGCCGCACACAATAGCGTAGGGACCCACTACAACGAGGTCACCGTGAAGTGGTTGGTGGGCTTATACAATTTGATCAAAATGTAACTTAGAACCTGGAGTTGGTTATATAATGTAGCCTAGCGGCAGTAGATCATTGTGTGATGTGTGGATGTGCGGTCCAGTTCTTTTTCTCTGTTCATGTTGGTCCCCCAATACACTATGCTACCCGGCTCCTGCCCTCTGTGCTATTACAATATCTCCATAATAACAGGGATCCCCTGAACAATAAAAGCAGGGTCCCCACCATACATAACACCAGCATTCACACCCCAGCTCACCCTTCATCCGCCTCGCTCCCTGCCCATTGTATGCCAGGACACATAGGGGTCATAGAAACCCAAAAAGCGGTCAGGACGGGGAGATTTATATGGTTTCGACGACAGAAAACTGTTGGAAAATTCATAATTCTTTATATCTGGGCCAATGTGTCCTCATACATAAGACCAGCAGTGTGACCCCTACACCCTTAAAGGGAACCTGTCACCAGGGACCTCATTTTCACTAAAGACAGGTTACAGAAGCCCTTCACACCTGCAGTGCAAAAATGCCTCTCTGCCTTTTCTAAGCATTTGCATTACAAAATAATTGTGTGTTATAACTTACCTTGCACCCTGACAGAATCCTCTGTATAGTCCCAGGGGTTGGGCTTTGGTTTGGATGCATTTAAAAAAATGCACTGCTCCTCCCTCCTGCGGTCACAGCCTGGTGAGCTGACATGAGTGGGGGAGGGAGGAGCAGTACAGGAGCACAAAGATGGAGGCAGCCTGCAGCACAGAGAAGTCACATGTTGTTTTTTGAAATGCATCCAAACCAAAGCCCAACCCCTGTGACTACCCCAGGATTCTGTCAGGATGCAAGAGTAAGTTATAGCACACAATTATATTGTAATGCAAATGCTTAGATAAAGCAGAAAGACAGATTTGCACTGCAGGTATAATAAGCTTTTACAACCTGTCTCTATTGAAAATGACGTCCCTGGTGACAGGTTCCCATTAATCATGCTATGGTGGAAGGGCATCCGAAATTTTTTTGCCCCAAGTGTAATTAAGGAAGTTATTATTTTTTACTTCTTTGGTGCTGGAACCTTTTTTTCCTTTCCCATAAAGTTATACCAACAGTAAGGAAAGGGGTGTCCGAAATATGGGAAGTAGGTTTTGGGGTGTGTATAGGGCGTATGGGGATTGTGTTTGTGTAAGTGCTCTGGATTTTAGTAGTAGGGATGTGGTCTGTATTTACGTTATCATTTTGTTTTTGTATTTATTTAGTCTGGGTTGGAGTCTGAATTTCCTTAAAGGGCCTGCACTTTTTCATTTATCATTTTTATTATCTGTTTTAAAACTTTATTTTATTTTTATGCTAATTACCTTCAGAGGCTACTCCAGCATGGGGTAGCCTCTGTGAGCTCCGGGGCTAAGGCTACTCCTCTCCTTGAGCGCTCCCTCAGCTTTCATGCTGCCTGTGAAAGCTCCTGTTCCTCTGCTGATTTCACTGAGTGCTGGGAGGCATTGCCCCTGTGAGGGTATTTTTTGCCGCGTTCACAGGTGGCATGGACACACATTGGGGTGGTTCTGCAGAGACTACTCGGGGGCGTGGAGTAGCCTTAGCCCCGCAGCTCACAGAGGCTACTCCACACCCCCAGGTAGCCTTGGAAAGTAATTAGTATAAAAATGAAATAAAATTTTAAAATAGATCAAAACTGTATGGGGTTGAAGGATGTTTGGGGAATCTACTTTCAGGATCTACTAAGTAGATTCCTGACAGAAGATATTTTTTTTAATTATCATTGATAACTAATAAGGGTTTTTAAGAGCGCCTCTCCCTCTGGAGGACCCATCAACTTTGTACATTAAGTGGGCATCCTATTCATTTCAGTAGGGACCTGTGTAATTCTTCATTTCTCCTCCGGGGGTTCTGTAGGGAAATTGAAAACCTGCGGCTAGGCTTTTCCACACATTACAGCTGAGTGTTGGACATCCTGTGATCATCTCATTGGGGTAAAATAAAAATTAAGCGAGTTTCCCTGTTCCAGTGTTGCGGTGACCATCACGGAAGTGTCAGGGGTCATGATACCCGTCATGATACCCGTTTATCCCCATTAGTGGATCCTGTGACCACTGACTCTTTCAGCAACGAGTGTCAGGAATCATAACTCTAAAACTGGAGTCGGAGCAGGGTAAATACATGTTGTTATTTTTATTTTTACCCTGGGGCTTCAAGGTTTTTTCCCGCCTCAAAATTTTATGAAAATCCAGAACTGGTTGAATATTGATATAGTTGAAATAAATAACATCATTTGCCTGATTGGAAGGTTTGTTGTTTTTGTGTGATTAGTAAGTGACCCCCACACGTGGAAGATGAATATTCATGGGGCAGACGCTGATCATTATCTCCTGCGCGGCGGAGCGCCGGTCACCGGCTCGTCATTATGCAGCAATGTGAAATCTGTAAGTATTGTGTTATGATGGTCTGCCAGGAGGATGTATGATCTGCAGATATACAGATGGAGGGGGGGCTAGGACTCACCCTTTAAGCTTTCAAGTTAGTTAGTGGCCATTAGATATTTCATAATACAAACACATTGCGATGACGACACCTACTGGAGTAGCAGAGCCGAGGAGTGTGCTCTACACAGCCATGTATCCAATGATTTACATCGACATGTGCAGAATTATTAAAAGCTATGTCCACATTTCTTTTATTCTGCTCCAATGTCTTTACCGTTTTGTGTACACAGCCGCTATGCAGACCTATGAGTCTCCATGGTAGCAGATAAACTAACTATATATAGGTTCCAGGTCTCCATAGGGTGACAGAGGCTCAGTGGGCCCATTTGCGGTGAACGCATGTGGTGGCATTATATACAACCCCCTAATGGGTTCGTTAAATTAAACAGATTTGCCAGGGTTTGGTAATTCTGTGCATCTAGTAAGGCACTAGTATCCAAGACCTTTTTTTGTGGACAGCTTTGATGAGATAAGGCTATGAATGGGCCCCCCGGCAGTTATTGGCCCCGACACTTGCCCAGGTGTGCCGGGTGCTGGCGCTGGCCCTGAGTTTGTTGTTTCAGTTCTCTCTTCTATCTGTCCCATACTTCCTGTTTATGTTTAAATTGTATGTAAATAAAGGGCAAATGACTGCAGGATCTGACTACAGAGGTTTTTTTTTTGTTGTCTGTTACCATAGAGACAAATCTGCCAAACATCTAGAGAGACACAGATAACACAAATAACAACCAAACTCAATGAAGTTTGTTGTTAGAATCCTATCTGTCCCAAACTTCGTGCTTATGTACGTAATGTGCTTATGACTTCAGAATCTGACTACAGAGTGTTTGTTTGTTGTCTGTTACCATAGAGAAAAATCTAAAAAACGTCTACAAAGACACAGATAACACATATAACAACCAAACTTTATGAGGTTTGTTGTTGGAATCCTACTCTCTTCTATCTGTCTCAAATTTCCAACTTTCATACGAAATGTGCTTATAACTCCAGGATCTGACTACAGAGTGTTTGTTTGTTGTCTGTTACCATAGAGATAAATCTGAAAAATGTCTACATAGACACAGATAACCTAAATAACACCCAAACTCTATGAGGTTTGTTTTTGGAATCCTACTCTCTTCTATCTGTCCCAAACTTCAACTTACATAAGAAATATGCTTATGACTCCAGAATCAGAGAGGCAAGACTGAGCATGTGTGTCCACCTCTGCAGATTTACAGCGGGACACAGAATAGCTTTTCAGTATAAACTGCAGGGGGCGCTATTTGAACACCATTTATGAAATATCCTTTTTGTAACTAGTATAACTTTACTAAATGTATTCAAAATTTACATAACTATGGTCTGGATATAGCTGCCAGCAATATTCTTCATGTTGCACCCCCTATAAAACTGAGGACTAGTCGTACTATGGGACAAGGCCAAGTTCTCAGACTACACACCTGCCTTGTCTGTGGTCACATGTATGATAGATGTGAAGAGAGGACATCTCTGGAGATCCAGTGTCATCTCTCCTGTCTCATTCATCATGCAATATGTTTCCTGTGAAATACTGGAGATCTTCCATCGTGTCTGTAATGAATATTAATCACCACATGTTATCAAGCAATTCTGATATATACAATATACCAAAGCTAATGTTATTGTCACCCATCATGTTTTCTTACAGTGCTCTACAAGATAGGGGTTAAGTGTGTTATCACAGGGGGTCTGGGTGCTGGGACTGCTAGTGGATGGAGTGGTGCTATGTGAATACACAAATACAGCTAGTGACAGATTCCCATAGAGCCCTAGTAACTAAATGCCACCCTCACTCATTTATACTCCTCCCCATGCCCCATTCCTCCTTCTAATCATTCAGTGCTTCATGTCATGTGACCAAGGTGATGTTATCACTAATTTTTGCAAAATCTACCCCATGGATACATCTGATCACATGAAATACCAGCATGCCTCCATGGAGGATGGGGAGGAGTAGAAGTCCATGGAGGCATGTTGTGATTTCATGTGATCAGATATATACATGGGCTAGATATTAATGTCACTGGGCATTGGACCATAGATGACATCACTCTGGTCCCATGACATAAAGGGCTTAATGGTGAGTAGGCATAAGGCATGGGGAGGAGTAGAAGTCCACGGAGTGCCTCCTGGGAATCCCATTTTTACCTAGCCAAGCCTTTATGTTTGCATTCAGGACAGGTTCGTTGTACGGCAGCTAGCTTTATGATTGCAGACGGATTTACTCCCGATTGACTAATGCTTCTGTAGGGAGGGATTTCTCCTTGGGGTACAATGTATATACAGATGGTTTCCTAAATTTCCATCCATGATATATCATGGTGATAATATGACTAATAAAGTCTTACATTTCTTTCTTGGCAGATATTCAGGAATTTTATGAAGTCACGTTGCTCAGCTCCCACATTGGTTATGAAGAGAAGATCTCTGAACTCAACCACGTAGCAGAATTATGGGAAAAAAACAACTCACTATCGGCTGGAGCCGAGAGCCCACAAAAAGCTTCCGAGGTAATGATCCAAAAACCTCCCCCACAAAGACATGAATTGTAATTATAGACCGTCTGATGCCAGATAGATCCTTGAAGTAAAATAATCACAACTAGGGGCACTGTAGTTGTATAGCAAAACACCTATAGTTTTGAAGTATATACAAAGTAACTCAACCAGCAGAATAGTGAGTGTGGCTCTGGTAGATAATACAGGATACACGTCGTCATCTGTACAGGATAAGTATTGTCCAGTTTTCCGTTGGAGACTATAGTAAATGTGACGGGTCATGCATTCAGGCCCCGGGCCACCCTCTACCCACTTCGCTCCCCGCTAGGTCTCCACCCCCACACGTCCATAGTGACATGCGAGTCGAAGAATCTCCGAAAATGGCAGGGAAATGGATATTCATATGGTTTCTCCACCAGAAAACTGGTGGAAAAGCCATTATGAATCTCCCCAAGTGACTCCACCACCAGCAGAATAATGAGTGCAGCTCTGGAGTATAATACAGGATGTAACTCAGGATCAGTACAGGATAAGTAATGTCATGTATGTACACAGTGACTGCATCAGCAGCAGAATAGTGAGTGCAGCTCTGGAGTATAATGCAGGATGTAACTCAGGATCAGTACAGGATAAGTAATGTCATGTATGTACACAGTGACTGCACTAGCAGCAGAATAGTGAGTGCAGCTCTGGGGTATAATACAGGATGTAACTCAGGATCAGTACAGGATAAGTAATGTCATGTATGTACACAGTGACTGCACCAGCAGAATAGTGAGTGCAGCTCTGGGGTATACACCAGCCATTCACACCCAGCCTCACCCTTCATCGCCTCGCTCCTGCCACTTGTATGCCAGGACACAAGGGGTAAAGAAACAAACCCCGCAACGGGTCAGGACGGGGGATGGGAGATTATATGGTTCGACGACAGAAAACTGTTGGAAAATTCATAATTCTTTATATCTGGGCCAAGTGGTCCCTCATACATAAGACCAGCAGTGTGACCCCTACACCCTTAAAGGGAACCTGTCACCAGGGACCTCATTTTCACTAAAGACAGGTTACAGAAGCCCTTCACACTCAGTGCAAAAAGCCTCTTGCTTTTCTAAGCATTTGATTACCAAAATAATTGTGTGTTATAACTTACCTTGCACCCTGACAGAATCCTCTGTATAGTCCCAGGGGTTGGGCTTTGGTTTGGATGCATTTAAAAAAAAATGCAATGTTCCTTGCTTGGTCACAGCCTGGTGGAGCTGACTGAGTGGGGGGGGGAGGGAGTGGCAGTACAGGAGCACAAAGATGGAGGCAGCCTGCAGCACAGAGAAGTCACATGTGTTTTTGAAATGCATCAAACAAACAAGACAACCCCTGTGACTACCCCAGGATCTGTGTCAGGATGCAAGAGTTAGTTATAGCACACATTATATTGTAATGCAAATGCTTAGATAAAGCGAAGAAAAGACAGATTTGCACTGCAGTGGATAAAAGCTTTTACCACCTGTCTCTATGAAAATGACGTCCCTGGTGACAGGTTCCATAATCATGCTATTGGGAAGGGCATCCGAAATTTTTTTGCCCCAAGTGTAATTAAGGAAGTTATTATTTTTACTTCTTTTGGTGCTGAGCAAATTTTTTTTTCCCAAAAGTATAACAACCAGTAAGGAAAGGGGGTGTCGAAATATGGGAAGTAGGTTTTGGGGTGGTGTATAGGGCGTATGGGATTGTGTTGTGTAGTGCTCGGATTTTAGTAGTAGGGATGTGGTTGTATTACGTTATCATTTTGTTTTTTATTTATTTAGTCTGGGTTGGAGTCTGAATTCCTTAAAGGGCCTGCACTTTTATTTATCATTTTATTATCTGGTTTTAAAACTGTATTTATTTTATGCTAATACCTTCAGAGGCTATCCGCATGGGGGGTAGCCTCTGTGAGCTCGGGGCTAAGGCTACTCCTCTCCTTGAGCGCTCCCTCAGCTTCATGCTGCCTGTGAAAGCTCCTGTTCCTCTGTGATTTCAACTGAGGCTGGAGGCATTGCCCTGTTAGGGTATTTTTTGCGCGTTCAAAGGTGGAATGGACCACACATGGGGTGGTTCTGCAGAGACTACTCGGGGGCGTGGAGTAGCTTAGCCCCGCAGCTCACAGAGGCATACTCCACACCCCCAGGTAGCCTTGGAAAGTAATAGTATAAAAATGAATAAAATTTTAAAAGATCAAAAACTGTATGGGGTTGAAGGATGTTTGGGGAATCTACTTTCAGGATCTACTAAGTAGATTCCTGACAGAAGATATTTTTTTTATTATCATTGATAACTATAAGGTTTTTAAGAGGGCCTCTCCCTCTGGAGGACCCTCAACTTTGTACATTAAGTGGGCATCCTATTCATTTCAGTAGGGACCTGTGTAATTCTTCATTTCTCCTCCGGGGTTCTGTGGGAAATTGAAAACCTGCGGCTAGGCTTTTCCACACATTACAGCTGAGTGTTGGACATGTGTATCATCTCATTGTGGGTAAAATAAAAATTACGAGTTTCCTGTTCCAGTGTTGCGGTGACCATCACGGAAGTGTCAGGGGTCATGATAACCGTCATGATACCCGTTTATCCCATTGTGGATCCTGTGACACTGACTCTTCAGCAACGAGTGGTCAGGAATATAACTCTAAAAACTGGAGTCGGAGCAGGGTAATACATGTTGTTATTTTATTTTTACCCTGGGGCTTCAAGGTTTTTCCACGCCTCAAAAATTTTATGAAAATCCAGAACTGGTTGAATATGATATAGTGAAATAAATAACATCATTGGCCTGATTGAAGGTTTGTTGTTGTGGTGATTAGTAAGTGACCCCCACACGGGAAGATGAATATTCATGGGGCAGACGTGGAATTATCTCCTGCGCGCGCGGGGAGCGGCGGTCACCGCCGTCATTATGCAGCAATGTGAAATCGAATGTTTATGGGTATGATGGGCTGTGCGAGGAGGTATGTTGAAATATACAGATGGAGGGGGGGGGGGGGCTAGGACTCACCCTTTAAGCTTTCAAGTTAGTTAGTGGCATTAGAATTTCATAATAAAACACATTGGATGAGAACCTACTGGAGTAGAGAGAGAGGAGTGGTGCTCTAACAGCAGTATCCAATGATTTACATCGACATGTGTTTATTAAAAGCTATGTCCACATTTCTTATTATGCTCCAATGTCTTTACCGTTTGTGTACACAGCCGCTAGAGAACCTATGAGTCTCCATGGTAGCAGATAAACTAACTATAATAGGTTACCAGGTTCCATAGGGTGACAGAGGTCAGTGGGCCCCATTTGCGGTGAACGCATGTGGTGGCATTATATACAACCCCCTAAGGGTTCGTTAAATTAAACAGATTTGCCAGGGTTTGGTAATTCTGTGCATTAGAAGGCACTAGTATCCAAGACCTTTTTTGTGGACAGCTTTGAGAGATAAGGCTATGAATGGGCCCCGGGATTGCCGACTTCGCGAGCCGACTAGCAGATGCTGTCGAGCGGTGTGCGGGTGCTGGGCTGGCCCTGAGTTTGTTGTTTCAGTTCTCTCTTCTATCTGTCCCATACTATCCTGTTTATGTTTAAATTGTATGTAAATAAGGGCAAATGACTCTGAGGATCTGACTACAGAGGTTTTTTTTTTGTTGTCTGTTACCATAGAGACAAATCTGCCAAACATCTAGAGAGAACACAGAACACAAATAACAACCAAACTCAATGAAGTTTGTTGTTAGAATCCTATCTGTCCCAAACTTCGTGCTATGTACGCGTAATGTGCTTATGACTTCAGAATCTGACTACAGAGTGTTTGTTTGTTGGTCTGTTACCATAGAGAAAAATCTAAAAAAAGTCTACAAGACACAGAAACAAAATAAACAAACAAAATTTATGAGGTTTGTTGTTGGATCTACTCTTTCTATCTGTCTCAAATTTCCAACTTCATACGAAATGTGCTTATAACTCCAGGATCTGACTAAGAGTGTTTGTTGTTGTCTGTTACCATAGAGATAAATCTGAAAAATGTCTACATAGACACAGATAACCTAAAACACCCAAACTCTATGAGGTGTGTTTTGGATCCTACCTCTTCTATCTGTCCCAAACTTCAACTACATAAGAAATATGCTTATGACTCCAGAATCAGAGAGGGCAAGACGTGAGTGTGTGTCCACCTCTGCAGATTTACAGCGGGACACAGAATAGCTTTTCAGTATAACTGCAGGGGGCGCTATTTGAACCCTAGAGAAATACTTTCGTAACGTAAAACTACTAAAAAAAAACAAACATGGTGGATAGACTGACAGCAATATCTTCATGTTGGACGCACCCCCTTAAAACTGAGGGACTAGTTGTACTAGGGACTAGGCCAAGTTCTCAGATACACACTGCCTTGTCTGTGGTACAGTATGATAGATGGGAAGAGAGACGAGGACATCTTTGGAGTCCAGTGTCATTCTCTGTCTCATTCATCATGCAATATGTTTCCTGTGAAATACGGAGACTTCCATCGTGTCTGTAATGAATATTAATCACCACATGTTACAAGCAATTCGATATATACATATACCAAAGCTAATGTATTGTCACCCATCATGTTTTCTTACAGTGCTCTACAAGATAGGGGTTGTAAGTGTGTTATCACAGGGGGTCTGGGTGCTGGGATGCTAGTGGAGGAAGTGGTGTTGCTGCATGTGAATACACAAATACCGCTAGTGACAGATTCCCATAGAGCACCTAGTAACTAAATGCCACCCTCACTCATTTATACTCCTCCCCATGCCCCATTCCTCCTCTAATCATTCAGTGCTTCATGTCATGTGACCAAGGTGATGTTATCACTATTTTGCAAAATCTACCCCATGGATACATTGATCACATGAAATACCAGCATGCCTCCATGGAGGATGGGAGGAGTAGAAGTCCATGGAGGATGTTGTGATTTCATGTGATCAGATATATACATGGGCTAGATATTAATGTCATGGCATTGGACCATAGATGACACACTCTGGTCCCATGACATAAAGGGTAATGGTGAGAGCATAAGGCATGGGGAGGAGTAGAAGTCCACGGAGTGCCTCCTGGGAATCCCATTTTTACCTAGCCAAGCTTATGTTTGCATTCGGACAGGTTCGTTGTACGGCAGCGAGCTTATGATTGCAGACGGATTTATCCCGATTGACTAATGCTTTTGTAGGGAGGGATTTCTCCTTGGGTTACCAGTATATACAGATGGTTTCCTAAATTTCCATCCATGAAATATCATGGTGATAATATGACTATAAAGTCTTACATTTCTTTCTGTGCAGATATTCAGGATTTTATGAAGTCACGTTGCTCAGCTCCCACATTGGTTATGAAGAGAAGATTCTGAACTCAACCACGTAGCAGAATTATGGGAAAAAAAACAACTCACTATCGGCTGGAGCGAGACAGAGACAAAAGCGTTCCGAGGTAATGATCCAAAAGCCTCCCCCACAAAGACATGAAATGTAATTATAGACCGTCTGATGCCAGATAGATCCTTGAAGTAAAATAATCACAACTAGGGGACTGTAGTGGTATAGCAAAACACCATAGTTTTGAAGTAATTACAAAGTAACTCAACCAGCAGAATAGTGAGTGGCGGCTCTGGTAGATAATCAGGATACACGTCGTCATCTGTACAGGATAAGGATTGTCCAGTTTAGCGCGGGGCAGAATAGAAAGAGGTAAAGGCACGGTCCAATAACTACATCGCTCCGCTCTTTGGTCTCCACCCCCACACGCCATAGTGACATGCGAGTCGAAGAGAAGAAACTCCGAAAATGCCAGGGAGGGAAGAAATGGATATTCATATGGTTTCTCCAGCAGAAACTGGTGGGAAAAGCCATTATGAATCTCCCCAAGTGATCCACCACCAGCAGAATAATGAGTGCAGCTCTGGAGTATAATACAGGATGTAACTCAGGATCAGTACAGGATAAGTATGTCATGTAGTGTACAAGTGACTGCACCAGCAGAATAGTGAGTGCCGCTCTGGAGTATAATAGGGGATGTAACTCAGGATCAGTACAGGAAAGGTAATGTCATGTATGTACACAGGACTGCACCAGCAGCAGAATAGTGAGTGCAGCTCTGGTGTATAATACAGGATGAACTCAGGATCAGTACAGGAGAAGTAATGTCATGTATGTACACAGTGACTGCACCAGCAGCAGAATAGTGAGTGCAGCTGGAGATAATACAGGAGGTAACTCAGGATCAGTACAGGATAAGAATGCAGTATGTACACAGGACTGCACCCAGCAGCAGAATTAGTGAGTGCAGCTCTGGAGTATAATACAGGATGTAACTCAGGATCAGTACAGGATAAGTAATGTCATGTATGTACACAGTGACTGTGTCAGGGTCGTAATCGACAATTAACCGGTCCAGTGAGTCACCTCAAATTAGAGCAAGTGTGCACGTTTTCAAGATAAATCTGAGATAAGATTATTCAGTTTTAATCTATTAAACAAGCTCGCACTCTAGCTTTCATGACAGCAAGATTAGTTTAATTCCATGTTTGTAGTTTTATACAAAAAGAGAGAAAGGTGTGGTTCTATTCATATAGCATCATATGGGCAAGGGTAAGCAAATGTGTCTAGATACGACTGTGCCCTGGTTGGTCAGTTCCAGTATCTGGACAGATAATGTCCTGGACGTTGTGTTTCGATATGAGGGATGAAGCCTTCTTGGAATCAGGAATGTTGTTCTTTTCCTGGAAATAGGGTGTTGGCTGTGTAGTATCAGTGGATGCCGGTGCCATCTTAAGTAATATATCTGAGCATATTGCTGAGGAGGAAAAACTTTACTATTTGCCAGCTATATAAAAGTATAAAAGTATAAAAATATAAAACTATAAGCTCATATACAAATATTCTCCTTCATGTATAAAACTATAAAACTATAAAGCTCATGTACAGATATTCCCCTTCACAACTGCACCAGCAACAGAATAGTGAGTGCGGCTCTGGGGTATAACACAGGATGTAACTCAGGATCAGTACAGGATAAGTAATGTCATGTATGTACACAGTGACTGCACCAGCAGCAGAATAGTGAGTGCAGCTCTGGGGTATAATACAGGATGTAACTTAGGATCAGTACAGGATAAGTAATCTCATGTATGTACATAGTGACTGCACCAGCAGAATAGTGAGTGCAGCTCTGGGGTATAATACAGGATAAACCAGGATCAGTACGATAAGTAATGTATGTATGTACACAGTGACTGCACCAGCAGCAGATAGTGAGTGCGCTCTGGAGTATAATACAGGATGTAACTCAGGATCAGTACAGGATAAGTAATGTCATGTATGTACACAGTGACTGCACCACAGCAGAATGTGAGTGCAGCTCTGGGTATAAAACAGGATGTAACTCAGTATCATACGGATACAGTAATGTCATGTATGTACACAGTGGACTGCACCAGCAAATAGGTGAGTGGCAGCTCTGGAGTATAATCGGATGTAACTCAGGATCAGTACAGGATAATAATGTCATGTATGTACACATTGACTGCACCAGCAGCAGAATAGTGATGCAGCTCTGGGTATAATACAGGATGTACTCAGGATCAGTACAGGATGTAATGCATGTATGTACACCGTGACTGCACCAGCACAGATAGTGGGTGGAGCTGCTGGAAGAAGATCAGATGTAACTCAGGATCAGTACCGATAGAGTATGTCATGTATGTACACAGTGACTGCACCAGCAGCAGAATAGTGAGTGCAGCTCTGAGTATAATACAGGATGTAATCAGGATCATAACAGGATAAGTATGGTCATTATGTAACAGTGACTGCACACCAGCACAGAATAGTGAGTGCAGCTCTGGAGTATAAAGCAGGATGAACTCAGATTCATTACAGGATAAGTAATGTCATGTATGTACACAGTGACTGCACCAGCAGAATAGTGAGTGCAGCTCTGGAGTATAATACAATCTAGTTTAACTTCCATAGATTTATTTTGTCCATAGCTGTAGGATATTTTCCAAAAATAAGTGAAACACACTCAGCTTATTATAATTATTCTTATATCCATATTTCCTAGATAATGTAGGTTTCGCACAGTCCATTACATAGTCGTTTTTCCAGTAATGACTGGAAATTTTCTTCCTTTTTTACCAATTATGAAATGAATGAAGTATCTTTATTCCCTGATATGTGACAACACCTTCTCTTCTGGCACCGGGGCCTATGAATAATTCATTGTTACCTATTCCTGCCGCGGACACTGCTGTTAGCTGTGGGTTGTATCTTCTTTGTATCTCATTCAGTCTCTTTTTTATCCCTCTTCATATACAATTGGCGGAATGTGCGTATCTATGACAACAGCGATAGCAAAAGTAGCAGGACATCCTCCGCCTATAGCCGGAGCGGGTCAGGAGGGAGTCAGACACGTTTAGGCTGTAATTAAGGAAAACATTTTGTGCATCTTCTTCATTGTGTCTTATAATGGAGGCTGCGGCGCCCGTCCTCCCGCTGCAGTAATATCCTCCAATGTTACCGTGACACTAAACGCGCCGCTATCTTGTTTTGGAAAAATTCGGTTCCCCCGGTCAGGGTTGTTATGTTACTGTAAATGAAAGGGCAGGTTGTCACCGAAAACAGCAACATAGGAAAAGGTCAACAGCTCTGCCCTTTATTTATCCTACTTTAAGAAATGTCTTAAAGGGGAGGTTTCATGAAGATGATGCTTTTCTTTTGGATATGTCCAATTAGTGTTGCCTAGAGCCATAGGTAATGACCGCTGACTTGACTAAATGGATCAAAGTTACAGCCACAACTTTCAAAAGTCACATAAGATTAAAGGGATGGGCTCTTGCGATGAAGCCATTTTAAATGGAGTTCACTTCATGAATTCATTGAACGATCATCCGCCAGATCACAAATTGATTTGGACAGGGGAAGTTGCAGCTGCCACTACAGGGGAAAAATAGTATTACATGCAGTTATTACAAAAAAACAAAAAAAAACTGCCCTTTATGCTGCCCATAAAGAAAAGGTATTTGGGCAAAAGGACCTTTGGCAAATATAAAAAGTAAAAAAAAAATGTAATCACATACATGTCATTACTTATCCCAAAATCCTGGAGACCCCAATGGGATCAGGAAGGTGTAACCAAGAAAGTAAAGTGTACGGATCCTACAGGAACCTTCGTCATAGCAGTCTTCAGCAGTGTGCCTGATACCCAGGGACATTATTAGTTCTACATTACTGTTTGGCCCCCTGTTTGGCCCCCGGAGCTGTGACCCTCTCACTTCCAGTCCAGTTATCATTGCTGGAGAATTGGAAACCACCAGCATGCTGGAACTGGTCATTGGGGCAATGGAAGTACCCTTTTACCGCCAGCGTATAAAGTGTGTTTCTCATGCTGAATTCACTTCACAGCTGGTCTTAAAGAGATCCAACTTAATCGTTGTGACAATCATTAGCTAAGTTCCTGAGCTACTGCTTTATCAACACTCACATCAGCAATTGGCATTAAGGGTATTAAGAAAATTCTTAGACCCGAACGTGGCAAACCGATGGTGGCCTACAGGACCTACATCATCCAGTTCCCTGCTCGCAGTGCTGGACAGAGAGGTAGGAGATAAAATCTTGAGTTCATTGTTCAGTTGCCTCTCAGTGGTCTAATTATCCATCTACAAAGCTATACTTGAGGCTGGACTTCTCTGCCAGTGATTTTGTTGTTCTTACACTCACCTTTATCTGCTGCCTGACCTGGACCAATGAGCGATTGGTCATTACTTTTATTTCCTTGAGTGTATTAAGAAAATTCTTAGACTTGACCATGGCAAAGCAACTGTGGCCTACAGGACCCATATCTTCCACTTCATCAACACAAGTGTCATGTTCCCTGCTTGCAGTGCTGGTAGATGGCTAATTTGTCAACTGAGAGGGAACTGAGGTAGACAAGAGACAAAATATTGAGTTCCTTGCTCAGTTGTCTAATTAGCCATCTACAGATATATATTTGGGGCTGGACTTCTCTGCCAGTGATTTTGTTGTTCTAACAATCACTTTTATCACTTGTCCTGATCTGAACGATTGCTGCCTGACCTATTGCTATTATAATGTTATGCCTGATTCTGTAATGCATTGTGTTAGGCCTTGGTTCATACCCCTCACTATTATTTTGTCTCTCGTGTACCTTGGTTTGCCTCGGCTTGCTGACCGTAGGTTTTCACTTCTCCCTTTCCTTCATGTCGCCTAGGAACGTCATCTAGTCATCCAGGGTGGTCATAAATTAGGAAATGGCTTATAGGAAGCTGAAGGTGGGCTACATCTTAAAATCATCCCAACGTCTTGTTTAGTCTCTGGTTTGCTGTCGGTAGGAGCAATTTGTTTTATTGTCCCTTAATGATAATTAACTTCCTCCTCACTTGGACAAGTAATTACAATAGTGACAGATGGAAATGAACGTCGTCAACCCCACAAACCTTCCCGTTAGTTAAACACCATGAGCCGGATATAGAATACAAAGCAAGGAAAATCAAAATCAAATGTAAATGGGGCCAAACTGCAGTATCCCATGTCACCTGTAGACAATGGTGGCGCTGTTCTTGGAAGAAAGCAGCGCTGTTTTACTTTGTGATTGAGCTAATAAAATATGATGCAGCGTCGTATTATACATCTATTTTTAAAGTCTCCAGTTAGATGTTTTTTACCGACTCCCATATAAACCTTTAATTCCCAGCGTAGCGCAAACCTGAGTAATACAGAACAATGCGGCTTTAATTTACGGCGTTCCAGAAGATATTGTAGATGCTTTTATCGTTGATTTGGGAAGGTTTTCATACTCTATAATAATAAGTAAAATGTGCTGTAAAATCCCTCCCAGAAAAAGAGCGGAATCTCTTCGGATAAGAGTGATATCAATGTAGACAAATAAAAGGAGTAATAAAATATCAGCTAACGCTCAGAGCGCAGACTACATACAGTAGTAAAAGGACTGAATCCGGCTTTGCTTTGGCCCTGGGGCCCACATTCATTGTTTTGGAGAAGAATTGTACCTCTATAGTAATAATGCCATATAGAACTTATGTCATAGTGTCATGTGGTATAATAGCGCTATACAATATAGACATAATAGTGCCATACAGTGTCTATATAACAGTGTTATACAATATAGACATAATAGTGTTATACAATATACATATAATAGTGTTATACAATATACATATAATAGTGTCATACAGTGTCTATGTAATAGTGCTATACAATATACAAATAATAGTGTCATACAGTGTCTATTGCTGCCGCTTGCCTCTGCATTCCGTCCCCTCTAGTGTTCAGGGTCAATTATTGGATGTTTTAGAGGATATTCTAGCTTCATTCGGTCACTCTGTAGGGCCATGCGGTTGCCCATAATTTTGGCATAATGGTGCGTTTTTTAAGCAGACCTCAAGGCATCATGCATGCGCCCATGCTGTTTCCTGTCCATTTCCGTGGTGTTTCCATCATTTTCTGAGGTTCCAGGTGTTTGGCAAAGCTTCCCGTGCAGAGGCCTTGGTCCCCTTGAAAAAATGCGAGTCTCCCTTGACTTTCAATGGGGTTGTATTCGAGACGAGCACCGGACATGCGGGAAAAGTTAGGCTCGAATAACGCAGTACCGAGCATGAGGTGTTCGCGCAGTCTGAAGAGCACCTCAGGATCGATGACACAGGCACACAGAGACGACAGAGACAGACAAAGAGACAGACAGAGAGCAGGACATACAAGAACAGGACAGACAGAACAGACAGAGGACGCGAGGACAGACAGAGACGACAGAAAGACAGAGACACAGAGACAAGACAGGAAGAGACGCAGGACAGACAGAGAAACATGGCGACAGGACAGAGAGAACGCAGGACAGACATAGAACAGGAAAGAAGAGACACAGAAAGAGACGCGGACGAAGAAACAGCAGACAGAGAACAGACGAGAGACAGAAGACAGAGACAAGGACAGACAGACGACACAGACAGACAGAAGCACGACAAGACAGGCCGACAGCAGACGCAGGACAGAGACAAAGGACAGACAAGACACAGACAGGTTGAAACCCCAGGACCTAGCAGAGCGAGGGGACAGACAGAGACGAGACAGACAGAGACACGGACAGACAGAGACACAGACAGAGAGCAGGACAACAGAGATGAAGGACAGACAGGACACAGGACAGACAGAGACCACAGAAGGACCACAGGACAAACGAGACGCAGGACAGACAGAGACACAGGACCAGACAGAGACACAGAACAGACACCAGGACAGACAGAGACGGCAGGACAGACAGGAGACGCAGAGACAGACAGAGACACAGGACAGACAAGACACAAGCCAGAAGGAGACACAGACAGACACCCATACATAGACCAGAGAAGTCAGTAAGACAAGACGAACAAAATACAGATACACAGTACAGTACAATACCTACATACACTCATACTCAAGCATACTCATTACATACATATACGTCATACAACATATACACATACACGAATATAACTCAATACAGTACATAACAATACATATACTCATGAAAATCAATACACATACATATCTACATACATATACACAGATAAACTGACTTTATTTCTTTTATTCTACGAAGGTCTCCAGGAATGCAGCAGGTTACGCATTCTCCACTCCCACCTGGAGCGGAGGAGGAGGGGGGCTACGGAGCAGGAGGAGAGGGAGGCACGAGCGGAGGAGAGGGGGCCATGGAGCGGAAGAGAGGGGGGCTACGGAGCAGAAGAGAGGGGGGGCTACGGAGCGGAGGAGAGGGGGGCTAAGGAGCGGTAGAGAGGGGGGGCTAAAGAGCTAGGGAGGAGAGGGGGGCTACGAGACGGGACAGAGGGAGCAGAGCAGTGCGGACCGGGAGGGAGCAGAGCGGAGCGGCCCGGGAATTACTGCGACATGCGCGGTTTCTATGGAGAGCGACGGAAACTTTCAGCGCTTCCCAGTGTACCGCGCATGCGCAAAAACTCTGCGGTTCTGTCTATGGAGCGGTGCGTAGTTCCGCCGCTCGCTAGGACAATTTTTACGGGCAGCGGGAAGAGGCTTACCGGCGACGGTACGCGTGCCAACAGAAACGGCTTGCGTGCGTTGTGGCACGCGTGCCATAGTTCGCCATCACTGATCTAGAATGATAATGGCAATACAAAGGGGCAAAGCCAAGAAGGAATTTACAATCAATTACCAGGTAATGCATGAAGATACCTAGTGTAACAGTCCTGCACTGTTGGCATCCTACTAATAGAGTTCAGATTGACCTCCACATCGGTCAGTGCCGTCTTTTCGATTTGGATTTATAGCGCTAACAGGGCTCATTCACAAAATAGCAAAAACTATTGAGTGGTGAGGGTGTACCAATAAAGACCCCTGATGTGGGGTCCTGTTTGGTCCAGTCTGTGAACAATAAATAAGTGCCCTCCCATTCTGAAGATAAAAACAATTAAACAAAACAATTAACCCCTAGTTTCCTGAATCTCCAGGGGAGTCTTAAAACAAGATAGTAAAATTTCAAAATCACGCTTACCAAGCACTTTTCTTTGCCAATAATTTTTCATATCCCTGGAGTAATACATATAAAACTAATGGAGTCATCATTTCCACGATCCTTTAATATCTAATGCATCATGCCGAGGAGTAAGTGCTTCTGGGCACTTTCCTTTTCTTTAAATGTGTTCTTTTTAGTAATCATTACACATTAAATACAAATCTATTCCTTCCGCAATATCTCCAAAACACAGTCGTGTATGAGGAGAGCCTGACTTAAAGGGGATGTATAGGCCTAGAATACAAGACTGTATTGTTCCAAAATAGTCACACCTGACATCAGGCTGTGGAAAGGTACGCCGCTTTGTTTCATTTTGTCCAATTTCATTATACCCCCATGTTTCTTCCGGGTCCTCCGGTTTCCTCTCACACTCCAAAACATACTGTAGGTTGATTACGTACCGTCCTGTCGCAACCCGAGGGGGTTCTCTGACGTAGATGAAGTCCGATGCGAGATCTTCAAGATCGTGCGTCCTTTCCTGCATGTGTCGCTTCCCACGAGGTCCTCCGAGTTCACCTTCTTCTTCCCGGTGTATGTGAGTGCATTGTCTTGCGACACAATTGAATTGTAAATCCGGCACTTAGTCCGAATCAGACGGGTTTGTCCTGGCCACAGCCCCCGATTTGTGTGCATGCAAATCGGCGCCCATTGCCGCCAAAAATCGGTCCGTGCACCAAAAACCCATTTAAATGCGGCGCAAATCGGAAAATAGTCGGGAAACCCAGCGAAAATGGCAACTGTGCGGACCCTTAGTAACGAGCCCTACTATGAATAGTAAGGTTGGGTACGATTGTGCAGAAATCCAGCAGGTAATATAAAATCATTACATTTATTCCATATAAAGGCTTAAAAACATGAAGGAAGTGCACAAAATAGAAAAGTTGACGCGTTTCAGACGGGGGTACCATCCTTAGTCATACCCCGTCTGAAACGCGTCAACTTTTTCTATTTTTGTGCACTTTCTAGTTTTAAGCCTTGGTATGGATAAACGAATGATTGTATAATTACCTGTCGGAGCTACCCTTTTTTTTTTTTTTGGAATTTTGGATTTTTACCTGAAGAAACTCAGCGTTCCGCGCGTTGTGAAGGTCTCTTTCTTGCTCCGTGCCATCGTACATTTGGTGAGCTGTAATAGTTTTTACTATTTCAGGTTGCATGGCACATTTCACTAAAATATAAGCAAGTATGGCAGTATGTAGGCCGTGTGGCGAGCTCGTAGAGGTACTATCATTGCATTAAACAGAGGTCGATAGTTAGAGTTAATAATTATTGGCCCTTGTTTGTGGCACTACTATATAGACCAGTGATGGCAAACCTTTTAGACCACTGAGTGCCCAAACTACAACCAAAAAACACGATTTTTCACAAAGTGCCAAAGCGACAATTTAAGCAGTAACTATTACTACCTGCTCTGTCACAGGTTTAATTGTATAGGACACCTGAGGACCCAATCAGTAAAAAGAAGGAGAAGTTTGGATTATCATTGTGCTTCCTTCCAGGGTCTGGGCTGCCTGGGACTGCAAGAGGCCTGAATCCTGTGTGGATACCCTGCCCTAGGGTGATGGGGTGCCCATAGAAAGGGCTCTGAGTGGCACCTCTAGCACCCTTGCCATAGGTTTGCACCACGAATAGACAATTCATGAATGAGTATTACTCGTATGGTTCCTGTCTTGGGCATGTATGTTGCTATTATGTAGGGACTGTATGGCACTAGTCATGTATCATATAAGCGGCGGGTATTATCTGGACACTGTATGACACTATTACTAGATGCTACACCATTTATAGAGACATACAACCTCAATATACTGTAAATATAGACTTAATGGGGAAGATTTATCAGAAGGTCTGGGAGCAGAACTGTTCTAGGTGTCGTGGCACAAATCAAGAGCTCAGCTTCATTTCTCACAATTGTTTTAAAAATGAAAGCTGATTGGTTTCATTGGAAACTAGAACAGTTTTGCATCAGACACTTCTGTAATGACACTATTATACTGATTGATGTGTGGCGCTATTTTTTACACAGTGTATGACTCATTAAATTGACCTGTGCGGGCACTATGACTAGAAACTTTATGACACTATTAGATTAGCGATAATAGTGGTAGTAATAGTTATACACTTATGATAGTATATAATGACATTGTATGGCACTATTATAAAGACACTGTAGGTGGTATTTTGTAGACACTGTAGGAGCCGGGCTGAGGTACAGTATTAGGGAGACACTGTACGGTACTAGTAATAATTTATACATTGTATGGTGGGTATATAAAGACAGTGGGGCAAGATTTACTTACCCGGTCCATTCGCAATCCAGCGGCCGCGTTCTCTGCGCTGGATCGGGTCGGACGGGATTCACTAAGGTAGTTCCTCCGACGTCCACCAAGGTGGCGCGCTGCGCTGAAGTTCCCGAGGCCCGCGGAATGCACTGAAGTTCACCGGCCTATTCCTGGTGAAGGTAAACGCGAGTACCTGCACACACTTTTTCTTTTTAAATGCGTGGTTTTCCCAATCCGTCGGGTTTTTTTCGGCCACAGGCCCGCGTGCATGCCAGCGGCGATGCGCCCACATCCTGGTGCGCCAAATTCAGGGCAACAGGGAAAATTCGCGCAAATCGGAAATATTCGGGTGTAACACGTGGGCGGAAAACGCAAATCGGGCCCTTAGTAAATGAACAGTGTATGACACATTACATAATATTTACACTGTATGTTTGTTTATCTAGGCAATGACAGTTGTATTGCAAATTTTGGTACTGATAATATTATTTACACAATGAATAACACCATTACATTTATATGTATAGCACTATTATATAGACACTGTATGACACTATTATTTGTAATTCTATAGCATATAATAGAACGTATGACACTATTATTGTATATGTAAGCACTATTAATAGACATGTAATGACACTATTATTTGTATATTGTATAGCACTTTATATAGGACACTGTTGACAATATTATTTGTATATGTATAGCACATTATATGGACACTGTATGACACTATTATTGTATATGTGTATAACACTGTTCCTATAGACAATGTATGACACTATTATATGTATTATGTATATTGTATAACATATACATAGAACCTGTAATCACGAATATTATATGTAATTGATAACCAGATTATATGTATATTGTCTAACACTATGACATGCAGATACATGTATTTACACTTTATATGTATATGATACACTATTAGTTACACTGTATAGAAACTGTATACTATTTTTATGCTATCACATTATAGAGATGATTACACTATTATTGTACTGTTAACACTATTACATAGACACTGTATACACTATTATATGTATATTGTCATAAACTTTATATGATAGTACACTATATGTATATTGTATAACACCTATTATGTCTTATTATTGTATAACCACGGTATAAGCAAGGAAAATCAAAATCAAATGTAAATGGGGCCAAACTGCAGTATCCCATGTCACCTGTAGACAATGGTGGCGCTGTTCTTGGAAGAAAGCAGCGCTGTTTTACTTTGTGATTGAGCCTGCTAACAAAATATAATGCAGCGTCGTATTATACATCTATCGTTAAAGTCTCCAGTTAGATACGTTTTTACCGACAACCATATAAACCTTTAATTCCCAGCGTAGCGCAAACCTGAGTAATACAGAACAATGCGGCTTTAATTTACGGCGTTCCAGAAGATATTGTAGATGCTTTTATCGTTGATTTGGGAAGGTTTTCATACTCTATAATAATAAGTAAAATGTGCTGTAAAATCCATCCCAGAAAAAGAGCGGAATCTCCTCGGATTCCAGTGATATCAATGTAGACAAATAAAAGGAGTAATAAATAATATCAGCTAACGCTCAGAGCGCAGACTACGTACAGTAGTAAAAGGACTGAATCCGGCTTTGCTTAGGCCCTGGGGCCCACATTCATTGTTTTGGAGAAGAATTGTACCTCTATAGTAATAATGCCATATAGAACTTATGTCATAGTGTCATGCGGTATAATAGCGCTATACAATATAAACATAATAGTGCCGCACAGTGTCTATATAACAGTGTTATACAATATAGACATAATAGTGTTATACAATATACATATAATAGTGTTATACAATATACATATAATAGTGTCATACAGTGTCTATGTAATAGTGTTATACAATATACATATAATAGTGTCATACAGTGTCTATATAATAGTGCTATACAATATACAAATAATAGTGTCATACAGTGTCTATATAATAGTGCTATACAATATAGACATAATAGTGTTATACAATATACATATAATAGTGTTATACAATATACATATAATAGTGTTATACAGTGTCTATGTAATAGTGTTATACAATATACATATAATAGTGTTATACAATATACATATAATAGTGTTATACAGTGTCTGTATAATAGTCGTTATACAATATAGACAATAATGAGTGTCATACAGTGTCTATATAATAGTGCTTATACATATACCAATAATAGTGTCATACAGTGTATATATAATTAGTGCTATACAATATACAAATAATAGTGTCATACAGTGTCTATATAATAGTGCTATACAATATACAAATAATAGTGTCATACAGTGTCTATATAATAGTGCTATACAATATACAAATAATAGTGTCATACAGTGTCTATATAATAGTGCTATACAATATAAATATAATGGTGTTATGCAGTGTGTAAATAATAATTATCAGTACCATAAAAATTGCAATACAACTGTCAATTGCCTAGATAAAACAAACATACAGTGTAAATATTAGTAATAGTGTCATACACTGTTCATTTACTAAGGGCCCGATTTGCGTTTTCCCGACGTGTTACCCGAATATTTCCGATTTGCGCCGATTTTCCCTGAATTGCCCCAGGATTGTGGCGCATCGCCGCTGGCATGCACGCGGGCCGTGGCCGAACAAAAACCCGACGGATTTGGGAAAACCACCGCATTTAAAAAGAAAAAGTGTTGCAGGACTCGCGTTTACCTTCACCAGGAATAGGCCGGTGAACTTCAGTGCATTCCGACGGGCCTCGGGGAACTTCAGCGCAGCAGCGCCACCTGGTGGACGTTGGAGGAACTACCTTAGTGAATCCCGGCCGGACCCGAATCCAGCGCAGAGAACGCGCCGCTGGATTGCGAATGGACCGGGTAAGTAAATCTGCCCCACTGTCTTTATAATACCACCATACAATGTATAAATTATTACTAGTACCGTACAGTGTCTCCCTAATACTGTACCTCCATACAGGCTCCTACAGTGTCTACAAAATACCACCATACAGTGTCTTTATAATAGTGCCATACAATGTCATTATAATACTATCATATAGTGTATAACTATTACTACCACATATTATCGGCATAATCATAATAGTGTCATAAAGTTTCTAGGTCATAGTGCCGCACAAGGTCAATTTAATAGAGTCATACACTGTGTAAAAAATAGCGCCACACATCATCAGTATAATAGTGTCATTACAGAAGTGTCTGAGGCAAAACTGTTCTAGTTTCCAATGGAAACCAATCAGCTTTCATTTTATAAACAATTGTGAGAAAATGAAAGCTGAGCTCTGATTTGTTGCCACGAGCAACTAGAACAGTTCTGCTCCCAGACACTTCTGATAAATCTCCCCCATTAAGTCTATAGTTACAGTATATTGAGGTTGTATGTCTCTATATAAAAATGGTGTAGCATCTAGATAATAGTGTCATACAGTGTCCAGATAATACCCTGCTTATATGATACATGACTAGTGCCATACAGTCCCTACATAATAGCAACATACAATGCCCAAGACAGGAACCATACAGAGTAATATCATTCCATGAATTGTCTATATCAGTGGTGGCAAACCTATGGCACGGGTGCTAGAGGTGCCACTCAGAGCCCTTTCTATGGGCACCCCATCACCCTAGGGCAGGGTATGCCAGACAGGATTCAAGGCCTCTTGCAGTCCCAGGCAGCCCAGGACCCTGGAAGGAAGCTACAATGATAATCCAAACTTCTCCTTCTTTTTACTGTATTGGTGTCCTCAGGTGCCTATACAATTTAAACCTGTGACAGAGCGGGGAGTAATAAGTTACTGCTTAAATTGTCGCTTTGGCACTTTGTGAAAAATACGTGGGTTTTGGTTGTAGTTTGGGCACTCAGTGTCTAAAAGGTTTGCCAACACTAGTCTATATAGTAGTGCCAAACAATGGCCAATTAATTATTACTCTAACTATCGACCTCTGTATAATAGCATGATATAGTACCTCTACGATATCGCCACACAGGGCCTACATACTGCCATACATTGCTTATATTTTAGTGAAATGTGCCATGCAACCTGAATAATAGTAAAAACTATTACAGCTCACCAAATGTAGACGATGGCACGGAGCAGAGAAATGAGAGACCTTACACGGCGCAGGGAACGCTGAGTTGCTTCAGGTAAGAAATCCAAAATTCCAAACAAAAAAAAAAAAAGAGGTAGCTCCGGCAGGTAATTATACAATCATTACGTTTATTCCATACAAAGGCTTAAAAACATGAAGAAAGTGCACAAAAATAGAAAAAGTTGACGCGTTTCAGACGGGGTATGACTAAGGATGGTACCCCCGTCTGAAACGCGTCAACTTTTTCTATTTTTGTGCACTTCCTTCATGTTTTTAAGCCTTTATATGGAATAAATGTAATGATTTTATATTTACCTGCTGGATTTCTGCACAATCGTACCCAACCTTACTTATGTCATAGTAGGGCTCGTTTACTAAGGGTCCGCACAGTGCATTTTCGCTGGGTTTCCCGACTATTTCCGATTTGCGCCGCATTTAAATGGGGTTTTTGGTGCACGGGACCGGATTTTGGCGCAATGGCGCCGATTTGCATGCAACACAAATCGGGGGCGTGGCCAACGGACAACCCGTCTGATTCGGACTAAGTGCCGGATTTACAATTCAAATTGTGTCGCAAGACAATGCACTCACATACACCGGGAAGAAGAAGGTGAACTCCGGAGGACCTCAGTGGGGAAGCGACACATGCAGGAAAATGGACGCACGATCTTGAAGAATCGCATCGGACTTCATCTACGTCAGAGAACACACCTCGGGGATTGCGACAGGACCGGGTAAGTAATCAACCTACAGGTATGTTTTGGAGTGTGAGAGGAAACCGGAGGACACGGAGGAAACATGGGGGTATAAGATATGGACTAAAATGAAACAAAGCTGCAGTACCTTTCACAGCCTGATGTCAGGTGTGGAGCTATTTTGGAACAATACAGTCTTGTATTCTAGGCCTATACATCCCCTTTAAGTCTATGCTCTTCCTCATACACAGACTGTGTTATGGAGATATTGCGGAAGGAATAGATTTGTATGTTAATGTGTAATGATTACTAAAAAAGAAACATTTAAAGAAAAGGAAAGATGCCCAGAAGCACTTACTCCTCGCATGATGCATTAGATATTTAAAGGATCGGTGGAAATGATGACTCCATTAGGTTTATAATGTATGACTCCAGGGGAATATGAAAAATTATTTGGCAAAGAAAAGTGCTTGGTAAGCTGATTTTGAAATTTTACTATCTTGTTTTAAGACTCCCCTGGAGATTCAGGAAACTAGGGGTTAATTGTTTTGTTTAATTGTTTTTATCTTCAGGAATGGGAGGGCACTTATTTATTGTTCCACAGACTTGGACTCAAATATCAGGACCCCCAACTATCAGGGGTCTTTTATTTGGTACACCCTCTACCTCAATAGTTTTTGCTATTTTGTGATGAAGCCCTGTTAGCGCTATAAATCCAAATCGAAAAAGACGGCACTGACCGATGTGGAGGTCAATCTGAACTCTATTAGTAGGATGCCAACAGTGCAGGACTGTTAGCACTATGTATCTTCAATGCATTACCTGGTAATTGATGTAAATTCCTTCTTGGCTTTGCACCTTTGTATTGCCATTATCATTCTAGATCAGTGATGGCGAACCTATGGCACGCGTGCCACAGACGGCACGCGAAGCCGTTTCTGTTGGCACGCGTACCGTCGCCGGTAAGCCTCTGCCCGCTGCCCGTAAAAATTTGTCTATGCGAGCGGCGGAACTACGCACCGCTCCATAGACAGAACCGCAGAGTTTTTGCGCATGCGCGGTAACTTGGGAAGCGCTGAAAGTTTCAGTCGCTCCCATAGAAACCGCGCATGCGCAGTAATTATCCCGGGCCGCTCCGCTCTGCTCCCTCCCGGTCCGCACTGCTCTGCTCCCTCTGTCCCGCTCCGTAGCCCCCCTCTCCTCCGCTCTGTAGCCCCCCTCTCTACCGCTCCTTAGCCCCCCTCTCCTCCGCTCCGTAGCCCCCCTCTCTTCTGCTCCGTAGCCCCCCTCTCTTCCGCTCCATGGCCCCCCTCTCCTCCGCTCCGTAGCCTCCCTCTCCTCCGCTCCGTAGCCCCCCTCTCCTCCGCTCCAGGTGGGAGTGGAGAATGCGTAACCTGCATGCATTCCTGGAGAACCTTCCTGTAGAATAAAAGAAAATAAAGTAAGTTTATCTGTGTATATGTATGTAATGAGTATATGTATGTGTATATGTATGTAATGAGTATATGTATGTGTATATGTATGTAATGAGTATATGTATGTAATGTGTATATGTATGTAATGAGTATATGTATGTAATGAGTATATGTATGTAATGAGTATATGTATGTAATGGGTGTATGTATGTGTATATGTATGTAATGTGTATATGTATGTAATGAGTATATGTATGTAATGGGTGTATGTATGTGTATATGTATGTAATGTGTATATGTATGTAATGAGTATATGTATGTAATGAGTATATGTATGTGTATATGTATGTAATGTGTATATGTATGTAATGAGTATATGTATGTGTATATTAGAGATGAGCGAACACTAAAATGCTCGGGTACTCGTTATTCGAGACGAACTTTTCCCGATGCTCGAGTGCTCGTCTCGAATAACGAACCCCATTGAAGTCAATGGGAGACTCGAGCATTTTTCAAGGGGACCAAGGCTCTGCACAGGGAAGCTTGGCCAAACACCTGGGAACCTCAGAAAAGGATGGAAACACCACGGAAATGGACAGGAAACAGCAGGGGCAGCATGCATGGATGCCTCTGAGGCTGCTTAAACGCACCATTATGCCAAAATTATGGGCAACAGCATGGCCATGACAGAGTGACAGAATGAAGCTAGATAGCATCTAAAACATCCAATAATTGACCCTGACACTATAGGGGACGGCATGCAGAGGCAGCGGCAGCAGGCTAGAGAGTGTCATGGCGACATACCCTAAATGTACTCAGGCTTCAAACCAATGGGTGGCAGAGAGGAACCAAAGGAGGTGAGCAAGAAGCGCTCAAATAATATCGGTACATGATAAAAGTTTGCCAGTATATTTTGTGGATTACACAGCAGGGTGGCGACAAAGTTAACATGGAAGCCATGAAAACAACCCAAAATTCTGCCTGACACAGCTCGTTTGATAAGGGGACCATGTATGCTTACAGTTCATGCCAGTCGCTGCACTGGCTGCCAGTCTCCTTTCGAATACAGTTTAAAATAATAATAACCCTCATCCATAAAGCTCTGTATAATGCTGCACCCCCCTACCTCTCCTCTCTTATCTCAGTCTATCGCCCAACCCGTGCTCTTAGATCCGCCAGTGATCTTAGATTAACCTCTACCCTAGTGCGGACCTCCCACTCGCGTCTCCAAGACTTCTCTAGAGCTGCACCAATTCTATGGAATGCTCTGCTCCGGACTATCAGACTAATACCTAACCTCCAAAGTTTCAAACGTGCTCTTAAAACCCATTTCTTTAGGCAAGCCTATAACACTCATTAACTGCATGAAGTTTTAACTCTTCTACTAACCCGTCCTGTGTCGTCCTCCCATCTGTTATCCAGCAACCAACAGGCACCAGACTTCTCTGCAGTCCCATTCACCCTGGACCTGGTATATAAGATGACGGCTGAGTGGTTCAAGCGACAGCAATTCCATTTATTATATTTTGTTCTATTCCCTAAGAAGAATGGCTTGACCATTAAATATTCTTTTACCTCGTGTTACCCCATCATCTTCATAAACCGTAAGCTCTGGCGAGCAGGGACCTCACTCCTGTTGTTCCATACAAATGTTGTGCTCTGTTACATTACATTTGTATTTGTTTCCTATGATTTGTAAAGCGCTACAGAATATGATGGCGCTATATAAATAAAGATTATTATTATTATTATTATTATGGAGGCAGTGAACTAGTAGTAGATTAAAGGTGCTGCAACTATGTTAGTTGGATCTTGGGATGGAGCTGGCGCTCTGCAGCCAGGCGAGCTTTCGCCAATCCAAGCCCCTGTCTCTAGGCTACTCCCCAAACAGCACTTCTAAGAACCTTTTGTATAAGATCAAGTGTAGTAGCGTTCTTATAAGTTTAGGATATGGCGGGTGAGGGGAATGTAAACAGATGCGCTACATTACATTTGTATTTGTTTCCTATGATTTGTAAAGCGCTACAGAATATGATGACGCTATATAAATAAAGATTATTATTATTATTATTATGGAGGCAGTGAACTAGTAGTAGATTAAAGGTGCTGCAACTATGTTAGTTGGATCTTGGGATGGAGCTGGCGCTCTGCAGCCAGGCGAGCTTTTGCCAATCCAAGCCCCTGTCTCTAGGCTACTCCCCAAACAGCACTTCTAAGAACCTTTTGTATAAGATCAAGTGTAGTAGCGTTCTTATAAGTTTAGGATATGGCGGGTGAGGGGAATGTAAACAGATGCGCAAGAAGCGCTGAAATAATATCCCTAAATGGTAAAAGTTTGCCAGTATATTTTGTGGATTACACAGCAGGGAACTAGTAGTAGATTAAAGGTGCTGCAACTATGTTAGTTGGATCTTGGGATGGAGCTGGCGCTCTGCAGCCAGGCGAGCTTTTGCCAATCCAAGCCCCTGTCTCTAGGCTACTCCCCAAACAGCACTTCTAAGAACCTTTTGTATAAGATCAAGTGTAGTAGCGTTCTTATAAGTTTAGGATATGGCGGGTGAGGGGAATGTAAACAGATGCGCAAGAAGCGCTGAAATAATATCCCTAAATGGTAAAAGTTTGCCAGTATATTTTGTGGATAACACAGCAGGGTGGCGACAAAGTTAACAACTTTGATGTGGAATCCATGAAAACAACCCAAATTTCTGCCTGACACACCTCGTTTGATAAAGGGACGATGTATGGAGGCAGCTATATGGACGACTTTTGGAGGTAGCAATGGAGACAACGTGTGGAGGCTGCTATGGAGACAATTTAATTTGGATAGTGCCTGTATGTGGCAGTCCCCCAAGTGTCAGCGTGTCCTTGTCCTGTCCCCCAAGTGTCAGCGTGTCCCTGTCCTGTCCCCCAAGTGTCAGCGTGTCCCTGTTCTGTCCCCCAAGTGTCAGCGTGTCCCTGTCCTGTACCTGGGAGGTCAGTATGGAAGAGCACCTATAGCGCCTCCAACGGGGTTGTTCAGTGCTCCCATGTGCTGTGTATTACATCCCCGACCACAAGAAGAGAAACCTCCAGGGTCCTCTATGGAGCGGGGCTCATCCACACAGTACATGACGTAAGGTCATAGTTCACACCTGACTTCCATCGTGCAGTTTCTGATATATTGATACAAGTCACAATTGCAGGGAACACAATGAATCTGGTTATTTCTGGCGCTCCGCTGCCAGGCGAGCTTTCGCCAATCCAAGCCCCTGTCTATAGGCTACTCCCCAAACAGCACTTCTAAGAACCTTTTGTATAAGATCAAGTGTAGTAGCGTTCTTATAAGTTTAGGATATGGCGGGTGAGGGGAATGTAAACAGATGCGCAAGAAGCGCTGAAATAATATCCCTAAATGGTAAAAGTTTGCCAGTATATTTTGTGGATTACACAGCAGGGTGGCGACAAAGTTAACAACTTTGATGTGGAATGCCCTGTAATAGCTCTTGGGCGGTGTGCCTTTTATCGCCTAGGCTCAGCAGTTTCAGCACCGCCTGCTGTCGCTTAGCGACGGCACTGCTGCTGTGCCTAGAGCTACCGACTGATGGCGCC
>WNYA01000969.1:56915-99942 GCA_019512145.1 Engystomops pustulosus | reverse complement strand
GATCATTGGACACCAGGTAGGTATGGATGCAATTGCCCACTATCTGGATAAAGAATGGTCCACAGATCCGGGTCACACCAGAGAGTATGTCAAGGTTAAAAAGCACTAGTCAAGGAATAGTAAAATAACTTGCGAAATACAATACCGAGGAGTACCAAACAATGCTAAGGGAGAACAGGAGACCAGTAATCCAGCTAGGCTGTGAGTTCCAGAGGGACAAACACTTGTACAGGTGGAAGGAGCAGATCCAATTTTGCAGGCTAATTGAGAAAACAGACAGCATTAAATTCATCCTGGATGCCTGCTGCCCCGAGCATGCAGCAGGGATAACTCACTGCAGACAGGAGGCGGAGCTAGAGCTGAGACATGCAGAAACTCAGGGAAGACCGCTAACATTGTCAGCACAGAGTGTGGAAGGACCAGCAGACACTGTGTCCCTTCCAGCGGATCTGACAGGTAGGTACAGATTATGATTAGGGGTAGAGGAGAAGTGGTCCACAGTGCACTTTAGTGATGGCGCAAATTTAATTTATTTGGGTCTGATGGGAAACATTATTAAAGATATCATGTGCCCAATTTACAGTAAGTGCTGGTATTACACATTAGTGAGGAGATGGGATTCCAAATACATTGCTGCATGTATCATAGCAGAAGGATATCCAGTAATGTAGGATATGTTGTTACTGGTATATATTGGGTTGGGGTAATATGTAAGCCAAAGTATAACCCACATCTGAATAAAGTGTGAACAGAGGAAACAGAAAGGCAGATGTATATGGGTGAAAAAACATATCAAATTTTATTAGAATAAATGTGAATCGTAAAAACAATTAAAAAACCCTATACAAGACGGTGACATAGCAAAAATTCTCCCCAGCATTGAAGAATCAATTGTATAGTACCAGTAAAACAGGTATGAAAATAATATATATACATACAAACACGGCAACATTATAGTAGAACAAAATAGGACAGGAGTGTCCACAATAAATAAAGGTACAAACAAGAGGGATATTACCGTGTGAAGGATGTAGAGTTGGGGAGAGCAGGAATGCCCCACGCGTATCGCCCGGTTCACGGGCTTCGTAAGGGAATAACAACATACTGAAGGTACGAGGTTTAAATAACTCACTGCTCTGACGCGGAAAGAACCCGGGTTAAAAAAAGTTTAAAAAAAAAAAATCTAAAAATACAAATCACCCCCCTTTCCCTAGAACTGACATAAATATAAATAAACAGTAAAAATCATAAACACATTAGGTATCGCAGCGTCCGAAAATGCCCGATCTATCAAAATGTATTAATGGTTTTTCTATGCGTTTAACCCTGTAACGGAAAATAGCGCCCAAACTTTTTTGCCATTTTGAAAAATATAAAAAAATCTATAAAAAGTGATCAGAAGGTCGTACAGTCCTAAAAATGATATCATTGAAAATATTATCAAATTTTGCCAAAAATTACACCACCCACAGCTCTGTACACCAAAGTATAAAAAAGTTATTAGCGCCAGAAGTTGGCAAAATCAAAAAAATTATTTTTTTACAGGAGGTTTTAATTTTTGTAAATGTATGAAAACATTATAAGACCTATACAAATTTGATATCCCCTTAATCGAACCAACCCAAAGAATAAAGTAGACATGTCATTTGGGGCGCTCAGTGAAAGACGTAATATCCAAGCCCACAAGAAAATGGCGCAAATGCTTTTTTTCACCATTTTCACTGCATTTGGAATTTTTTTCCCGTTTCCGAGTACATGGCATGGAATATTTAATACCATCACTATGAAGTGCAATTTGTTACGCAGAAAACAAGCTGTCACACAGCTTATAGATTTTTGAAGGTGGGGAGTGAAAAATGGACATGAAAAAACAGGAAAGGGCCGGTTAAGTTACAGTATATATAAACTATATACACATTTTTCTTAACTTGTTCCAATGCAGTAATAGTTGTCTTCTTTTAGAATGTTCTATTCTACCATTATAAAAATAGTTTTCTACATGAAATGATTTTTTAAGAAATATTGAACAGGAGAAGCATTTAAAAGACAGGGTACAGAACGTTACAAATAGACTAAAGTTCAAACATGATAGACAAGTGGTGTGATTGTGCGAAGTTGTTTATAGTATACCTGCAGAGAAGGTGATGAGATTGCAAATAACTCATTTGAAAAACCCTGTCAAAGAATTTTTACACACTGACTCAGAAAGTGATTTCTTGTTCCAACTCCATCATGAAAAACTCTTTAAATATATTTATAGAATAAATGAGGAGAGTGGCACAACCACCATTGATTCGCTTTTCCATTATAAGTGAATTAGGTGCAGTCGGATTTCTAGATAGAGATGTCTTCTGTATGGTGACACCTGGAGCTAAAAGCAGACAGGAACAAACGTAAAACAAGAAATGGGGTCAAACTGAAGTAATAACTTCCATGTAAAGCATTGCTATTCCAACTTAACATGAGGTAAGTAGTTAGCTAAAACCAAGAGAGAAAGCAGTGTTTGGGACGGTAGGTATCAACACAGAAGCCAAATGTAAAGCAACAGAATGGCAGGAGAAAATATAGATTGTTAGAGAGAGTAATACCCTTACTATCACTGCAAAACAGACAGCATCAGTATCAAATCTGTTCTGTTGTGTGTAGCCTGGTGTAGAATTGCCTGGCTACACGCCAGCTGATGGCTATATCAATAGGCCAGAGCTTATGCGCCAATGACAGTAGAAAAGATTGTTCAAAAATTTGCGCCTTAAACAGACAGCTACATGAAAAACACAGCCATGTGTGTTAGCCGATACATGGTTGCTATGTGCTATTCGTTAAAAAAACAGATAGAACATGGTCCAATCAACCTTAACCCCTTAAGCCACCGTGACATTGGGGAACGCCATGGTAACCTTTTGTTTGCATGAAGCAGAGCCTGTGTGAGGACAGCCGAGCCTCAGCACAAGCAGCCGGGACTGCGATAGTTGCAATCCTGGCAGTTTAACCCTTTTGACACCACAGTATCTAAAGGGGTGTCCTACCACTCCTCCCGTCGATCGCCCCACACACACCGAGTATGGGGTGCCAATCGTCTCCATGGCAGCCCCGGGGTCCGATGAAGGACCCCAGGGCTACCATGTCTGACCGCCTGCTAGGTTGGACCCAGCAGTACAGCTATGCATTTTCAGAGGCTGACTGTCCTAATACACTGCCATACATCAGAATGACAGTGTATTAATTAGAACAAGTGATCATACTAAAAAGTTTCATAAAATGATTTTTTTTTATACAAAATAAAAGTCCCCTAAATGCCCCACATAGTGTAAAACACCAATAAACACAATAAAACATCAAATTCACTGAACCCTAATCGTAAATGCCTTAATATAAATAAACCTACCCATCATTTTACCTCACTCCTTCTTCACCACCAGGTGAAGGGCTGCACTCTCCTTTATCTGGAACAAAAAAGGCCATAGACTAGCACAGTGATGGCGAACCTTTTGGAGACAGAGTGCCCAAGCTACAACCAAAACCCACTTGTATGCCGTAAAGTGCCAACATGACAATTTAAGCAGTAACTTTTTGCTTCTTGTTGTATCACAGGTTTTAATCGTATTGGTCTCCTGAATTCACCAATACAATAGAAAGATGATGAAGAAATTTGGATTGTAGCTTCCCTCCAGGGTCCCCTGAAGAGAGAATAAGGGGACCCAGAGCCCTTGCTCCAGAGTCCTAGCTGGCAAACTCTGTGCTGGGGTAAAGGCCTGGGTGCCCACAGAAAGGGCTCTGAGTGCCACCTCTGGCACCAGTGCCATGGGTTCGCCACCACTGGACTAGCATATTCCGTATTAACGCACTTGAGGAATTGGGTGCCTTTGATAAAAGCAATCATACTATCTGTAAGCAGATGTGGGCCCCCCCGATTCTCCTTCCTGGAAACACAAATGTGTAAAATGTCCAAACCATACGCACAAAGAGTTTTGTGGTCCACCAAAGTTAACTTTTATTTATATAATTGCATTGAAAAACACATCTTACATAAACACGTATCTTACATAAAAACAAAACAATTAGGACTCCATATAGCTTTATTGCCATCAAGCTGAAATTAATCCTAGGAGTATGTTATTAATACATAAGTGCATAGTGCATGTAAACATCATGAAAGGGAACTAAGTGCCAAATATTACATATGCCAGTGCCTCACATATAGCGGTCTAAACAGAACCAATGTCCATAAGCTATATTTCACATACCCATTCTAAAAGAACTCCCAGGTGTCAGCCGTGGACAATTCGGGGAAATTGGGGCAATTTGTGGGGAGTTTCTAAAAAAAAGAACTTGGAAAACCCTTACACAGATGAATTGTCCTCAAATAATATTGAATCTGAAATTTACTTGAAAATTTGGAAAATCACTGTTCAAACTGTAAGCCCCCTAATGTCCTAATAAAATAAATTAACATATAAAAAGTTTTAGTGTTAATGTTAGTTAGCAACCAATTTTGGTGGTTAGACTAACTGTATGATAAAAACTGTGCTACCATCTTGTCACCACAATCCAGGGTGTGTGCTACTATGCTGCAGCTGAATCTTGGACAGTGGTGGGTGATGAACCTATGGCAGGACCTTGCAATTCTTCCAGTGGAAGTGGACACTGAAGGGAAGCTACAATAAAAAAACAAATTTCTCTTCCTTTCTACTGTGTTGATATCTGCAGGATGCGAATATGATTTAACCCCTTAACCACTTGCCTCTTTTCGGTCCCACACGTGCATGGCTTATAACCCACAGCTTTGATCACTCTCTGTGCACTTGTGTATCCATGGTCAGCTTTCTGTCCACTGAAAATAAACTTAAAAGCTTTCTACAGAAGGACAACAAGCAGAGATCTAGAAAATAGTGAAGAATTGATACAGAAAGAATATTGAAAAATATTGTCTAACTTTTTGTTATACAAACAATAACATTAATTTGATGAAATGGAAATACTCTTTTAACCAATAAAACACACATTCAGCGTGAATAAAGTGCTTATCTTGTGTGTAGAACAAGTTGCCTCTGCACTTTCCTGGACAGGAAGTGCATCTGGCTTTAGTGCACTCTGCCTCCTCCCTATCCCTCTAGCATCTGCAATACAGGTTTGTTTTCTGCGTGACAAATTGTACTTCTTAGTGATGGTATTTTATATTCTATGCCGTAGATTTCACTCTGCGCTACAAATTACATTTCCCCTTTATTCTTTGGGTCAGTATGATCACAGAGATACCAAATTTATATAGGTTTTATTTTGTTAAATAAATATAGTTCTTCATTTCGCCATATTCGGAGGCGAATCATTTTTTTCATACTTTGGGGTATGCACCCATGTAAGATGTCATTTTTTTGCTGGATGAGATGACATTTTCAATGCTTTCATTTTGGGGACTGTACATCTTTTTCAGAACTTTTTATTTACATTTTTATATGTTGCAAAATGGCAAAACAGTGGCAATTTGGAATTTGGGTTCTATTGATAGCTAGGCCATGGTGGAATTGGTAGCATCAGAGGAAGTGGTATGAAAGAGTTATTAATTTTACAGCCTCCTTCCCCCAGCCATGTAAATGAGATAGTTGCTAGTAAACTGGATGTTATTGACCATTGCATCCAAACCGTACTGTTTAATAGGTAAAAAAAACAGTATCACTCAGGCAATGGCCTCAGCAGTGGCCAAAGTCAAATTTAGTTTAGTGAATCTGTTTCTTGAACAAAAGCATGCCATTCTTCGAATCCTTGACAATACTCTTACGAGTCAGCTAATTATGTCTAATGTTTAGGCAGAAATTGGAGCCACTTTGCAATTTTCTAGTGTAATCTACCATTACGTGCTAAGCAGGGTTAAAGGTCCACTAGAAGGCTCTATTTAATACCAGTAAACAGATGTGAAAATCAACAATACTGAAATTAAGTGTGGTTTTCTTTATATGCTTGAACAACACAAGAACATTATTCCTTGCTAACTGCAACTTCCAGAGTGAATTCATACACTCACTTTGTTGCAGTAAATTACCAAATGTAAGCGGTATTCATTCAATAATGTTGTCTATCAAAGACCAACAGAGTAAACTATTAAAGCAGTCATGTGGGTAGGATTTCCATGGAAACAGTTCCCATAGTTTCCAGTGTCAAAAATAAGACATGCCACGAGGACAAAAGTGATTCTTTTTATCTGAATAGACCAGGCTCTTTTTATTACACAAAATGTGTACATTTATCTGCAATTGCCTTTTGCTAAATTAATTCTGGAAATCTAACAAGTTAATGATTTTAAGCCGGTTTTATGCTATCACATATGTTATTATTGTATAGATGTTTTTTTCTAAAAATATAGGGAATTGAGGACATTCTTTGCACTGTAAAAAGACTAAACAAAAAACATAAAATAAGTACTTGGGGTTCAATAAGTTTATAAAAATGTAATTTAGAGGACAGATATAAAACAACAGATAATCAGATGGGGCAATTGTTAGCTTTTTGAGCCTAAAAGGATTTTTAGACGCAGGTTTAAAATATTATAATAGTTTTAAAAATAAAATAAAAATATTGTGTCGTATGAAAAAATATACCTTATAACATGCCTTCACCTTGCAATCAGGAAAGGGCAGGGCCACATCTGCCATGAGGTGGGGTGAAGTCCCCTCTTCAGGCGGCAGATTGCGGACCTTTTTAGAGGCTGCATTTCCCCGCCAGAAGTACAGACTTGCCATTGGCTGTCAAGTTTGTACTACCTGAAAAAAAAAATTGCTAATAAGGCGCAGAGGTGCTCTGCAGGACAAAGGCCAGTGTGTGTGATGACATCATGTCACTATGCCTGTGTCACTATGCAGGCGACATGCCGTTGGCCGGAGAGGATCTGCGGATGAGTGCCGTGGCTGGAGCCTGAAGGTGAGTACAAGGTTTATTATTTTTTTTGAGTTGTCATGGCTGTGTATTTAGGGGGTGGGGCTTTGTATATAGGGGAGGCTGTGTATACAGGGAGGCTGTGTGTACATGGGATACTGTGTACACTGGAGGAGGCTGTGTATATACTGGGGGAGAGGCTGTGTATATACTGGGGGAGAGGCTGTGTATGGGGGGAGAGGCTATGTATATACAGAAGGAGAGGCTGTGTATATACTAGGGGACACTGTGTATATACTGGGGAGAGGCTGTGTATATACTGGGGTAGAGGCTGTGTATATACTGGGGGAGGCTGAGTATATACTGGAGGGAGGCTGTGTATATACTGGAGGGAGGCTGTGTATATACTGGGGGAGTGGCTGTGTATAGTGGGGCAAGGCTGTGTATACACTGAGGGAGAGGCTGTGTATACTGGGGGGGCACTGTGTATATACTGGTGGGGAGGCTGTGTATATACTGGGGGAGGCTGTGTATAAACTTGAGGAGAGGCTAGAAATAAACTGGGGGGGGTTGTGTATATACTGGGGAGAGGCTGTGTATATACTGGCCAGATAGTGGGCAATTGCATCCATACCTACCTGGTGTCCAATGATCGTATAAAGCACCTCTACGTCCAAGGTGATCAACAGGATAGGAACGGATGTTTCGAATTCCTCAAGCCTCTGGATAAGGTGTGTCATGTCACGAACAAACGATGGCAATCTTGAGACTAATGGTTGGAGAAAAAAGTCCAGGTAGGTACACAATTTTTCGTTTAGACTCCCAATTCCCGAGACGATTGGACGTCCCGGGGGTTTGTCCAGAGATTTATGGACCTTCGGTAACATGTAGAAATTCGGTACCGTAGGTTTGTCCGTGGTGAGGAAAAGTGCTTCATTCTTGTTTAGGATGCCCGCCCGCAAAGCAGCTGTCAGGAGTCGATCAGTCTATTCTTTGAAAACCCGGGTGGGATCTGAAGGTAAAACAACGTGGGTTACCAAGACGTCCCTTGCTTCTTCAAGATATAGAGCTCTAAGGGGCCAGATGACAATACGAAACTCCGTCCCTATCCTGTTGATCACTTTGGACGTAGAGGGCCGCTCTTAATAGATCATTGGACCCAGGTCGGTATGGGCAATTGCCCACTATCTGGATAAAGAATGGTCCACAGATGAGAGACATGACTCCTTCCTCTTGGACCTTCCTTACCTGATATTACACCAGAATTACTTTCTGTTCGATCTGATTTTTTACAAACAGGTGTCAGGTATGACCATGGGGGCCAAATGCGCACCATCATACGCTAACCTATTTATGGGGTGGTGGGAGGAGAAAGTGGTATACCAACTGGAGGCCTTTAAACACTGGGTAGCAGGTTGGTACCGGTACATCGATGACATTCTCCTCCTCTGGACAGGTACCATCAACGATTTCCGGAGTTTCATCGACATATTGAACAACAACCCATGGAAGATCAAACTTACGGCTCATATCTCAGATTCAACAGTCGATTTTTTGGACGTTTCTATTAGGTATGTACATCCCAAGCCTACCACGTCTTTATTTCTAAAGGAAACTGCTTCTAACAGTCTTCTACATTTCTCCAGTTTCCATCCAGCCCATTTAAAGGAAGGAATACCGACGGCCCAATTTTTTCGCGTGAAAAGGACTTGTACTAACGAACAAGATTGCAGACATCATGCACGTGAACTTACCACACACTTTAAAAACAGAGGCTACCCACGCTGAGTCATCTCGAAGGGGTTCACTCGAGCTTGCAATAACGATAGACATGACCTGCTACAAACAAAGTCGCGCCCCTCTGATTCTAGACCTAGGTTGATTACCACATTTAACAACCAGTGGACGGATATTTATAAGATCTTGGAGAAGAATTGGGGCATCCTTAAGAGTGACAGCAGACTTACCCCCTTTATCACCGACAAACCGCAAATGACCGCCAGACGGGCCAAAAACCTGAAAGACGTCTTGACCAGGAGCCATTTCCAACGCCCATCTGTACCCTTGGGACGAGGCATTCGTCTGTTTGGTTCTTTTCCGTATGGCGACTGTTCAGTGTGTCCCTTTATGCCATGGACCCTGGAACTTGAGGAGCCGACGGGACATAAAAAGTTAAAAATTAAAAGTTACATCAACTGCAAAACAAAGGGAGTTATCTATATCCTCATATGCCCGTGCCACAAGCTTTACGTGGGACAAACGGCCCAGGAGTTCCGAAAAAAGGTGCCAACAACACCTGTCAACAATCCGCACGGCAGCTGCTGACCAGCAAAAAGGTAAAAAACTTACCTCAGTGGCCCTCCATTTTTTACAATATCATGGCAGTTGTACAAGAAGTCTCAGATTTGTAGGCCTGGAAAAAGTGACACTTAACATCAGAGGTGGCAACCTCACACCCCTACTCTTGCGTAGCGAATCCAGATGGATCTACACATTGGATACCATGGCCCCTAGGGGCTTAAATGAGGAACTCTTGTTCACCGGCCACTACAAAACGTAATTCTTTGTACTTACCGTCCCATTCTCTGTACACACCTTTATCTCGTCATTGGATTTACCCATGTCCTTCTCACACGCATACCCTTCCCTTCTTTTGATATCACATTCAGTTCACTTCATTCACATCGTCTGCCTTTATTACTTTTCCACACTTATTCATATACTTGGACCCCCTACAATTTGCTTTTACTGGGCCCCCTAATGGCACATTAGTTTGGTGTTTATTTGTTATTGTGTTTTTTGTTTCCTCTCACCTTTATTTTGTTTAAGTTTCAGACACTTCTTATTCTTGTTGAATGGGACGACCTGCGAGCTACTATATACGGTGAACCTACCCTGTTTACGTCACACAAGAGTATTCGTTCTGTGATTCCATCCTCTGCTCTGCGCCCTCCTGCGCTTTTCCTGATTACATCCTGATTACATCGGCTTAACCCTTCCCCCCCCCCCCCCCCCTCTCCCTCATCCCTTTCTGCTCTCCATAACAACCACATTATTGACAAGGTCCTACATATGCATTTTGCTGTAATAAATAGGTATAATTTTTCCATATTTTTGTTTTAGCATATTTAATACAAGTGTCTAACACTCATCCTGCAGATTGGGAGCCTCCTAGGGAGCCTCCTTTACCTTTTTGTCTATATTGAGACTACACTTTGGTTGGTGTGTGCCCCTGAATATCTATTTTATACCAAGGAGCAGTCATTGTAGAGCTCCATATTATTTTTAGAAATGACTAATTTAACAAGTTTTTTACAGATTTGGACCCACCTCCATATATTTTGTATATGTTGTGCGAACCTGCCTTTGGCTATTCTTTTATAAGTGGCCACGTTATTTCCTTTTGGGGTTACTTCTCCTCAACCTCCACATGTACCATTTGTATTTTGTCTTCTTGTGTTGTGCTCTCAGATTTGTTCTCCACTACGGTGGTAATACCACATATATATCGCCATATAAATCCAACACTGGTTGGTACATATCTTACTCTATATCTTACTCTATATAGGCCTGGATGTAGAATTTTACATCCACACCTTGTTCCACACATGTACTTCATACAGGTGTACCTTGTCTATTATTGGAGTTGACACACTTGTACTTTTTTAGGGGCTATCTATATGTCGCTTTATGCACCTTATGCACGCTACTGGGTTTGTGCTATATACACCCCATTTGATGGATTTTGACTTTCGCCATTCACTTAATATTTAATCATGCGCCATGCATTCTTTACAGTATTTCGCCATATAAATCCAACACTGATTGGTACATATCTTACTTTATACAGGCCTGGATGTAGAATTATACATCCACACCTTGTTCTGTACATGGACTTATGGTTGTATTCCGTTGTATTATTGAAGTTGACACACTTATGTGTATACGTCACTTTTGCATTTGTGTTATAAGTGCCCAATGGGTTAGGCGTCTCATGGAAGGTTATTTTTCTCTCACCTCATACTGGTCTGGATGTAGGACCATACATCCACACCGTGTTTCTCACACGTACTTTATATGGCTGTATCTTTTTACTATTGGCGTCTACATACCCGTACTCTCACGCCATCTATGTTTTTGTGTTCAATTGGCTAGACGTCTCAAAGCAGGTATTTTATTCTAAACGCCCCAATTCAAACTACAGTATGGCTCGTTAGGATTTGTGCAATATATATTCTGCACAATAGATCAAGCACTAGTCACTTTAAGTATCTATATGAATTTTCGATCTGATAAATGCATAGTAATCTCTATGGATTCTAACCCCTCTATATTACTCTATATGTTGGGTTCACCTGTTCCATTCTTTTTCGGTTTTATACTTAATGAATGTTTTTTTCTCTTTGTTTAGTGTTCACCTTCCGCACTTGTATATGTATTACTAGTTTACAGATAGCCTGTGTTGTACCTCCATATTGATTTTCACAATTGTGGCAGTTTGGTTTACACCTACCTTGGATACCTGTTTTATGTCTTTTGCGCCGCGCCTCAGCTTTCATTGCCACATCCGTGGCACCACTAATTCCACCTAGCAGTGGTGGTACAAGACTCTTAACTTATTGTGTTCATGTAACCTTTATGGTTATATCGCTCGCACTTTTATTTTGGGACTTTTTCATTTAGGACTTTTTATCATCGATCACTTATTGTTTAATTATGCGCCTACAGCATAGCATCATTCCCATACTTATCTTATGTACTACTTTCCGGCTATATATACAACACACATTTTATGTTTGCTATGTATCGGAGGGAACATAAAGCTTGCTAGCTGTGTTCCCGTTTTCCTGGGGCGCGCGCACCTCAACTTCCGGTTCTGCGAAACGCACAACCATTTTGGATACGTCTCTCTCGCATGACCGGAGATCATGTCATAGCCGCCTCCTTCACAGGGGCGGTACTTGTTGTGGGGGGTGGCCGGGTTTTTCCGCATCAGAGCAGTGAGTTATTTAAACCTCGTACCTTCAGCATGTTGATATCCCCTGACGAAGCCCGTGAACCGGGCGATACGCGTGGGGCATCCCTGCTCTCCCCAGCTCTACATCCTTCACACGGTAATATTATCCTTTTCGTTTGTACCTTCATTTATTGTGGACACTCCTGTGATTGTATACCATTACTAAATTACTACCATACACTTGGGTGTCCCTTTTTGTTGATTATTTTGTTCTACCAAATTGTTGCCGTGTTTGTATGTATATGTATTGCTTTCATACCTGTGTTCCTGGTATTATACAACTGATTCTTCAATGCTGGGGAGAATTTTTGTTATGTCACCCTCTTGTGTAGGGTTTTTTAATTGTTTTAACGACTCACATTTATTCTAATAAAATTTGATATTTTTTCACCCATATACATCTGCCTTTCCGAATTAATATAATTATAATCTTGATATTGCATATAAATGGCAGTCAGTTACTATATACAGCGCCATGCTGTCATTTTTGTGTTGTATGGGACAGGACCCAGAACTGAATAGAAATGTTGTTGATAATGCAGAATGCTGGGACGTAACTTATGGGGGTAGGTGACTGGGTTGGAGCCTTATTGGGCCCATACATGGAGTCTCGTACTATACATCTTAATTTAGAGTCTGTTACAGATATTACATTAGGACCCAGTGGCTTAAAGATCGAATAAGTAAGTTACTGCCCAGGATGGTCATATTGGACCCTAAGACTATATAATCATATTTTCTGATGTGATGTCTGTAGTCTTGTGTTCTAGTAACTGCAGTTTGATTTTTTTCCTCATCTTTAGGTATGGACTGATGTCAGAGGATGCATTATTAGGCAGGTAGGAGGTACTTACAACATCCTGCTGAACTTGGGTGGTCCCAGAAGTCTAACCCCTCTCAATCAGATATTCATCCCCTATCTGTTGGATGGAGATACACATCCTCAATGGGAAAACCGCTTTAATTTCAGAGGTTCAAGCTTCTTGCCCCTCATCCATTCTATGGCGTTGTCACAGAGAAGCCATTGATCACCTGACCTTAACCCTTCCACTCCCCTGTCATGTTTGATCCTCCACTATCGATCCTTCACTTATTAGAAGACCTGCCGGATGCACACCAAGTTAAAGGTATAAGTACTAAAAGCTTTTTTTTGTCTCCAGAGAGATAGGTGTTGGGTGTGTAGGTGATCAAGGGCAGTACCCAGGAGATGTTCCCTGCTGTGACCACCTTGCACATAGGTCACACAATAGAGAGATGAACCTGCACGGCCTTAGTGATAAGAAGCCATGCTGAACGCCTCTCCACACCGATGTCATCCACATGTCACAAGCCATTCACGGACTATACATATTTACAGGGTGATGCATTTTACATTGTATATAATTGAATATATATACATTGCAAGAGGTAATGATACATCTAATCATGTATAGGAGGCTTTCAAGGAAACGGTATAATACCAAATATGTAATATAATAGATGAAAAAAATACATATTTAAGAGGTTTGCATTAAAAAAAGATCATGGCGCCATGAGAGAGTTAAAAAACGAACACGTTTCCATTCTGAACTAATCTTAATCGTAGTCCTTAGACAACTCGTTAGTTTTTTACCTCTCTCATGACGCCATGATCATTTTAAATATCATCTTAAATATTTGTTTTTAACCTAGGATATACCGTATATACTCTTGTATAAGCCAAGTTTTTCAGCAAAAAAATGTGTGATGCTTGGTGTCATCCATCAATGATCAACTATTCATTGTCTATTCTAAGTTATCCCTGAGAAGCACTTTTAAGGCCCTTTTATATAGGTTTTGGTTGTATAAACTTTATGAGAATTTTTGTTGCTTATTCCACTTATTCCCTTATCCTGTGGATAAACCAGAGAAAGTTAGACCAGATCTGCGGCCGGAAACTGTACAGGAATCAGTAAGGTAAGTGATGGGAAATAATGAGCAATTTACCTTTTCCATCCCTTATGTAACCTGGTTAGTTATTAGGGATGACCATGTCCTACGGATGGAGGCTCCTGATAACTGGACCAATAACGTCGCTGTGAGAGATAATGAAGGGGATTCTGGTCCCTTAGGATTTTGGTTATCCCCCTCCTCCATGATGGCAGATCACCTTCTGTTACCATAGTTATCACATGTCCTAGATCTCAGGAGACTGAAGATATGTCATTGTAGTTATGTTTATGTCCCCGTGTACAAGTAACAGAGTGCAGTTATTTATCACCAGAGGAGTCCGGGGGTCTATAATGAATAAATTACAATTAGTTTTTATTGCTATAATATATTTTTATGTTTTAATTGGAACCATCGAGTGTAATTTATAGGATTTACTGCATAAAAAGGCGTAAAGCAGAGGAAGGCAAAAAATAACCCCCACGTGAGGGAGAAAAAATTCCTTCCTGACCCCAAGAACTGGTGATCGGCTGCTCCCTGGTTCCCTGCAGGGATGGCGCTGGATGAGGCCCTGTCACACTCAGGCCGGCTACACATGTGGACGGTCTATGAAAAACGGACTGTGCGCTGGATGGATTTTAGGATGGAGCACAGTCCAGGGGATGGGACTCCCTGCATCATATATGACTACAATGCACAAAGTCCCCTCCTCTGCAATGTGGTTGGTCCTAAAATCCATCCAGGATGTGGATAAACCAACAATGTGTGTAGCCGACCTTATACACTGTTTTATCTTGTATCTAACTTACTCTTCTATAACTATATTATTCTTATGTTATCGTGACTCTGTGGTATCTATACTTGTCTTATTCCTGTAGTACATATCTTATTGTACAAGCCAATATCTTCTATGAAGCATGAGCATCTCACCTCAGGTGGTAGATAGCAGAGCCCTAAGGCTATACATGTTAATACAGAATGACATGATGAAATATCGTGTCAAGTAAGATGCATAATCAAGGCCTACATCATCGTAAACAAAAGGAAAAAGAATACTTGATGTATCTATAGATGAGTACAAACAATGAGCGAGGCACAATAAGGAGACAAGATGTTTGAATAAAAAAGTTGAGATAAAACATGTAAATGTCATCTCTTCATTCAGTCCCTTCAGAGAGACCATATCGCAAGTAAAGAACCATTTTGTTTCTCTTTGCAGAATAGTTCTATCCCAGTCCTCTTCCCGGGGGTTTGGGTGAACGGAATCAATGCCCATAAAACGTATAGCTTTTTGGTCGCCACCATGATACAAGTTCATGTGAAGGTCAACAGGAGTGTCCCTGTTGTGTTTTATATCACCAATATGGGCCCCATTTCTGTGTCTCAATTCCAGCTTTGTCTTCCAAATGCTAAAAAAGATAAAAAAGCGCTTCCTGGTGCAATAAATTTGGGGTAACCCCGTTGAGTTTTTACAAATAAAATAACGCGCTCACCTTGCGTGGTTGTGCGTGTAGGCACAACACTATTGAAGCGTGCTTCGGGTGCTGCCTAGTCCACGCCGGCACAGGATTAATGGATACCGAGGTGCATCAAATCTCCAAGAGGCAGGAACTCACCACCGTCCTCGCGGGTATAGAAGAAAATTGGGATGTTTTGAAGGCGCTCTCCGATCCAAAAATAGTCAGCTTGGAGATAAACTATTATATTTATTATTGGTAAAATCAAAATTTTAAAAAGTAACAAAGAAGATAAAATGAAATAAAATAAAACAACGCGTTTTGCGTCCTATACACTGGACGCTTCGTCAGGTCAGAATAGCTATTGCTAGCACCATGATATATATGTGCCTATACAGGAAGTGATGTCATCAGGGGGATGAACCTTATCTAATGCATAATTTTATACATATAATAACCACCGAAATACTGGTCTTTTATAGTATTATATTTGTATATGATACTATATTTGTATATAATACTATTGTAATAATAATATATAATAATTGTAATAGCAGAGGATATACATTTCAATGTACTGAGCCTCCGATAGAAACTGTGAGGCATGTCGAGAGTGTAAAATGTAACGCAGAGTGACTACTCGCCAGAACGCAAGGTTCTGGAAGTGGTTGTGGATGAGCCGATCACGTGTTCAGAGTCAGGTGACCCGTGCTTCATTCACCTATTTGGATACAAGATCGCTAACGGGTACATATGAAAAGACAACACGATCTAACCAGGGAGCTACGAGCGACTAGGTAGAAAAGTACCAATCAGTGATATGGAGTGCGAGAGGTAAAGAATTCTCGCGGAAATGTTACATAATTGTTTCAGACTCTTCATTGAGCCCATCTGGGCTAAGTGTATGCAACTTATAAATCCAATAAATTTCCCTACGGCATAGGGTCTGATATCGGTTATTAACATTCTCAGGTCAATCGGAATGATGGTAAATAAATTCTTATTCTTCTGCTGTTTAAAGAGAAAATGCTTAGAAAGCACATGTTTAAGAAAACCTTTCTTAATGTTAATTCTATGCCAAGTGACCCGGTCATGCAGTTCCTGTATGGTCCTCCCTATTGTGTTGTAAACCACATGGGCACTCGATCAAATAAATGACATAATAAATGACGTAACTAGATTTGCACGTCATAGATGTTTTGATCGGAAAAAGTTGTTGGGTAGTGTTGGATTTAAAGTGCGTACTTTTGTCTTTAGTCGTTAGGCAGCATAAGCATAGTTTATGATTACATTTTCTAATCATTGGGATGCTATCACTGCAAGTATTGGTGTTCGTATTGTTATTATATTGTATGTAAAAACAACACCAATACTTGCAGTGATAGCGTCCCAATGATTAGAAAATGTAATCATTAACTATACTCGATAAAAAGTAGGACAAAGCTCTGAGACCAGCTTCATGAGGGATTGAGGAATATAAGGCTTCCATGTCAATGCTGGCCAGATACGAGCCAACGCCGATGCTGACACCCTTCAGTTTCCTAAGAAGATCGGGTATAGGATGATAATGAAGTTACAAAATTTCTCAAGACTGTGTCCAAGTAATAACCCACATTGTGAACCAGGCTATCCACCCCTGACACAATAGTTCTACTTTTCAGGGGTGCAGTGCCTTTGTGCACTTTAAGATGGCAAGAGTAGGATATTTGGGTAACAAAAATTTATTTTCAATATCCGTAATAAGATCTAAGCTGTTTGCATCCTTCTGAATAACATCAAGTTTATTCATAAATAACTCCAGAGGATTAGTTGATAAAACAATATGTCTCCCTGTCTTTCAGTAAATTCAAACATAGAGTCCGATAAGCATCTGAATCCAAGACCACCACGTTACCATCTGAGGGTTTTATAGTGATTGAGTTGTCCTTCTCAAGGGGCTGTAATGCCTCTAATTCATATCTTTTGAGATTACAATTGCCATAACTAGAAGAAAACTGCCACCCAATATTGTAGTGTGAACTAAGGTCTAATCCACTTCATTTATACTTATCTACTTACATACACAGGGGTATATCAAGCCACAAGTCCATCAGCATTTGTGGGCTTATTGTCCTCACCCAAGATGTTGCACATGATATAGCTTGCATGTGCATTGCCACTGAGAACAGGGCAGCTGGGGGAAGTCTTTCCTGTATGACATGGTCCGCTCCTTGAGAAAGGTCTTGTTAGCTGAAATATGTGTTGGGGTGGACGTTGGGTGGCGCAATTTTATTTGCAGGCATTTCTTTTACTAATATGTTTTTTGATTACCTTATATACTCGAGTATAAGCCTAGTTTTTCAGCACAAAAAATGTGCTGAAAAACCCAAACTCGGCTTATACTCGAGTCAAAAAAATAAATATATCTAAACTCACCTTTCCGGCGACCCCTGTATATCTTCTGTGCGATCTGTCCGGCAGCGGCGGCAGGCTATATACACTGGGGCAGGGTTTGGCAGGCAATATACACTGGGGCAGGGTCTGGCAGGCAATATACACTGGGGCAGGGTCTGGCAGGCTATATACACTGGGGCAGGGTTTGGCAGGCGAGATTACACTGGGGCAGGTCTGGCAGGCTAATATACACCTGGGGCAGGTTCTGGACGGCATATACACTGGGGCAGGGTTTGGCAGGCTATACGGAGGGGGGGGACTGGGCAGGTGTCTGGCAGGCTAAACACTGGGGCAGGAGTCTGGATGGCTATATACCAGGCCTGGGGGCATAACGGGCGGTCTGGCAGGCTATATTTACACTGGGGCAGTCTGGCCACGGCTATATACATGGGCAGGGTGAGGATACACTTCAGTCGCAGGCTATATAACTGGGCATCTTGAGGTAATCACTGGGGGTCCTGGCGCTATCAGGGAGGTTGGACATTAACTGGGAGCGGCTGTAGATACGTTAGGCTTGCAATGTTCCCACCTCAGCTTATACTCGAGTCAATAGGTTTTTCCAAGTATTTTGTGGTAAATTAGGGCCTGGCCTATACTCGGTAGGGTCCGGCTTATACCGAGTATTATACGGTATGTGGAATATTGTTTTTAGATGCAATACACGGTAAAGGCAAAGAGAGTGTCTTGTACCATTGTATCTATACCTTATTTGTACCGCGATGCGTGCACTGCCCTCTATGTGGTTTTAACTAGTGTTTGCTTTATGATTTTTAAAAAATAACAACCAAAAAATTATTTTGGTGGTTGCTAATACTGTATTAGAACTTGCAAGATAAAATGCATTGGCCATTGACAGATATAACTCTATTCGTGAGTATAAGCCTAGTTTTTTTTCAGCACAAAAAATTGTGCGGAAAAACAACTCGGCTATACTCGAGTCAAAAAATAAATATCTAAACTCACCTTTCTGGCGGCACCCGTAAGATATTCTAGTGAGCGATCCATCCGGTATTGTTGGCTGCAACGACGGGAAGGGGGGGGCTATATACACTGGGGCAGGGGGCTATATACACTGGGGCAGCTGCAAGCATATACAGCTGGGGCAGGGGCTGGCAAGCTATATACACTGGGGCAGGGTCTGGCAGGCTATATACACTGGGGCAGGGGCTGGCTGGCTATATACTGGGGAGGCTGTGACCAATGCATTTCCCACCCTCAGCTTATACTCGAGTCAATAGGTTTTCCAAGTATTTTGTGGTAAAATTAGGGGCCTCGGCTTATACTCGGGTCGGCTTATACTCGAGTATATACGGTATGTTGAATATTGTTTTTTAGATGCAATACACTGTAAAGGCACTAGAGAGTGGTCTTGTACCATGGTATCTATACCTTATTTGTACACTCTGATGCGTTGCACTGCCCTCTATGTGGTTTTAACCTAGTGTTTAGCTTTATGATTTTAAAAAATTAACCAACCAAAATAAAATTATTTTGGTTGGTTGCCTAATACTGTATTAGACTTGCAGATAAATGCATTGCACATTGCAGATATACCTTATATACTCGAGTATAAGCCTAGTTTTTCAGCACAAAAAATGTGCTGAAAAACCCAAACTCGGCTTATACTCGAGTCAAAAAAATAAATATCTAAACTCACCTTTCTGGCGGCACCCGTAGATCTTCTGTGCGATCCATCCGGTATTGTTGTGCTGCACGACGGGGAAGGGGGGGGCTATATACACTGGGGCAGGGGCTGGCAGGCTATATACACTGGGGCAGGGGCTGGCAAGCTATATACACTGGGGCAGGGGCTGGCTTTTAAAGCCAGCTGTTCAGGAGTCGATCAGTATTTCTTTGGGAAAACCGGGTGGGATCTGAAGGTTTTAACACAACGGAGAAGAAATGCGGGGTTACCAAGATGCTCCTTGCTTCTTCCAGATTATTAGATCTAAGGGGCCAGAGGACAATCGAAACATCCGTCCCCTATCTGGTGATCACCTTGGACGTAAGAGGCGCTGATACGATCATTGGACACAGGTAGGGATGGAGCAATTGCCCACTATTGGATAAAGAATGGTCCACAGATGGGGACATGACTCTTCCTTTTCTTTACCTGATATTACACCAGAATTACTTTCTGTTCGACCCGGATTTTTTAAAAACAGGTGTCAGGTACGACCATGGGGCCAAATGTGATCCTCATACGATACATATTTATGGGGTGGGTTGTGGTGGAGGAGAAAGTGGTATACCACTCCTGGGCAATTTTCCCACGTAAAGCTTTGTGGCAAGGGCTATGACGGATATAGAGTAAAATCCCTTGTTGCAGTGAGTAACTTTAATTTTTAACTTTTTATGACCGTCGGCTCCTCAAGTTCCAGGGTCCGTGGCACAAAGGGACACACTGAACCGTCGACACACGGAAAAAGAACCCCAAACAGGCGAATGCCTCGTCCCAAGGGTACAAGATTGGTGTTGGAAAGGGCTCCGGTCAAGACGTCTTTCAGGTTTTTGGCACGTCTGACGTTTAATTTGCGTTTTGTCGGTGATAAAGGGGGTAAGTTGCTGTCACTCTTAAAGGGGTATTCCAGGAATCAGCATAATCATATACAAGTGCACATCAAAAAATATAAGCTAATGTGTATTAGTGTGATTTAAAATTTTGCTCCCATTAGCAGAAAATGTGGTGAAATTAGACTGTAATGGAAGAAGGAAAAGGCAAGGGATAAAGTCTCTAATGAACGTCTCCGAGTAATTTCCTCAGCGCGGGTCCGTTGCAGGACAGAATAAGAAGATGGCTGCTGGTCACATGTCCACCTCACATGTCCTGTACCTGCTGGGCAGGGTCAGTGATCAGCATACGTTTGGCTGAGTGCGGTTGGTGCAGTTGAAAGCCAGTAGGCCAGGTTGTCGTGGTGATGGCAGTACACATTTTCATTACTATGGTAACAGAGGCAAGAAAAACCTGTTACATCATCACTAGGAGCAGAGTAAAGTGGTAGGAGGAGTTACTGAGAACTCAAGGATCATGGACTTGTAGTTTTCCAGTGGCGGCATCTTAGTGATAACTCCACCTTAAATTTAGAGAGGACATAAATTGGTAAATCATAAATCAAAGTATTTAAGATCCGTTTTGGACTAATGGACATTGGTATTGTGTATTCATTTAATTTATATCATCTGGGTTTTTTTGTGTCAGACGTTCAGATTCCCGGAATACCCCTTTAAGGATGCCCCAATCTTCTCCAAGATTTATAAAATTATCCGTACACTGGTTGGTAAATGTGGTAATTCAACCTAGGTCGAGAATCAGGGGAGGGCGGCGCAACTTGTTTTGTAGAAGGTATGTCAATCGTTATTGAAGCTCGAGGGGAACACCTTCGAGATGAACTCGGCGGGGTAGCTCTGTTTTTAAAGCGATGTGGTAGTTCACGTGCATGAGTTCTGAAATTCTTGTTCGTTAGTACAATTTCTTTCACACAAAAAATTGGCCCGTCGGTATTCCTTCCTTTCAAGGGGCTGGATTGGAAAACTAGAGAAATGTAGTAGACTGTTAGGAAGCAGTTTCCTTCGAAATAAAGACGTGGTAGCTTGGGATGTACATACCTAATAGAACGTCAAAAAAAATTGATGTTTTGAATGGAGATATGAGCCGTACGTTTGATCTTCCATGGGTTGTTGTTCAATTACGTAGATGAAAACTCCGGCAATCGTGTGGATTGGGACATGGCCAGAGGAGGAGAATGTAATAGAGTTTTTGTTGTGTACCGGGTACCAAACCCGTACCCAGTTTTTTTTTTTAAAAGGCCTCCAGTTGGTATCCCAATTTCTCCGCCAACCACCCCATAAATAGGTTAGCGTAGATGGTGCGCATTTTGGCCCCCACTGGCCGTACCTGACACATGTTTGTAAAAACTGATCGAACAGAAAGTAATCTGGTGGATATCAGGTAAAGAAGGTCCAAGAGGAAGCGTCATGTGTCATATCTGGGGACCATTCTCTTATCCAGATAGTGGGCCATTGCATCCATACCTACCTGGTGTCCAATGAGCGTATTCTAAGCACCTTACGTCCAAGGTGATTCAAAGGATTAGGAAAGGAGTTTCGATTCCTCAAGCCTCTGGATAATGGTGTGTCATGTCACGAACAAACGATGGCAACTTCGAGGAAATCGGTTGGAGGGGAAAAAAGTCCAGGTAGGTACACAAATTTTTCGTTTAGACTCCCAATTCCCGAGACGATGACGGTCCGGGGGTTTGTCCAGAGATTTATGGACATTCGTAACATGAGTAGAAATGGTACGTTAGGTTTGTCCCGGGTGAGGAAAAGTGCTTCATTTCGTCTGTTTAGGATCTGCCCAGCTCCGACCAAGCAAGCTGTCAGGAGTCGATCAGTCTATTCCTTTGAAAACAAGGGTGGGATCGAAGGTAAAACAACGTAAGAAATGCGGTGTACCAGCTGTCTCCTTGCTTTTCAAGCTATAGCTCTAGGGGCAGATGACAATAATACGAAAACATCCGTCCCTATCCTTGTTGATCCACCGTGACGTAGTCGCTTTTAGATCATGGACACCAGGTAGGTATGATGCATTGCCCACTATCTGATAAAGAAGGTCCACAGAGAGAGACATGACTCCTTCTCTTGGACATTCTTACCTGATATTACACCAGAATTACTTTCTGGTTCGATCGATTTTTTACAAACAGGTGTCAGGTATGACCATGGGGGCCAAAATGCGCACATCATACGCTAACCTAGTTATGGGGTGGTTGGGTGGGCAGTGGTGGGAGGAGAAAGTGCGTCTACCAAACTGGGAGGCCTTTTAAACACTGGGTAGCAGGTTGGGTAACGGTTACATCGATGACATTCTCCCCTATGGGACAGGTTACCATCAACGAGTCAGGAGTTTCATCGACATATGAAAACAACACCCTGGAAGATCAAATTCGGCTCATATCTCGGATCAAACAGTCAGATTTTTTGGACGTTTCTATTAGGTCTGTACATCCCAAGCTACCACGTCTTTATTTCTAAAGGAAATGCTTAGAACAGTCTTCTAATTTCTCCATGTAAATCAGCCCAGTATTTAAAGGAAGGAATACCGACGGGCCCAATTTTTTCGCAGCGTGTGATTGAAAAGGACTTGTGACTAACGACAAGATTGCAGACATCATGCACGTGAACTTACCACACACTTTAAAAACAGGGCTACCCACGCTGAGTCATCTGAAGGGGTTCACTCGAGCTTGCAATAACGATAGACATTGACCGGCTCACAAAGTCGCGCCCCTATGATTCTAGACCTAGGTTGATTACCACATTAACAACCAGTGGACGGATATTTAGAAGATCTGGGAGAAGAATTGGGGCATCCTTAAAGAGGGACAGCAGACTTACCCCCTTTATACGACAAACCGAAAATGACGCCAGCGGCCAAAAAACCTGAAAGACGTATTGACAGGAGGACATTTCCAACGCCCTCGTACACCTTGGGACGAGGCATCGTCCTCTGTTTGGTTCTTTTACGTTTATGGCGACGTGTAGTAGGGTCCCTTATGCCCTGGAACCCTGGAATTGAGGAGCCGACGGGACATAAAAAGTTAAAAATTAAAAGTGACATCAACTGCAAAAACAAAGGGAGTATCCTAGATCCTCATCTGACCGTGCCCACAATTTACGGGACAAACGGCCCAGGAGTTCCGAAAGAAAAAAAAAAAAAAAGGTGCCAAAAAACACTGCTCAACAATCCGACGGAAAGCTGCCTGACCAGCAAAAAGGTTAAAAACACTTACCTAGGGCCCTCCTGTTTTACAATATATGGCAGTTGTAAAAGACGTCTCAGATTTGTAGGCAGGAAAAATGAAATTACATCAGAGGTGGCAACCTCACACCCCTAATGCTTGATCGTAGCGAATCCAGATGGATCTACACATTGGATACATGGCCCTAGGGGCTTAAATGAGGAAACTCTGGCACAGGCCACTACAAAAAACGTACTCTTTGTACTTACCGTCCCATTCTCTGACACACGTTATATCGGTCATTGATTTACCCATGTCATTCACACGCTACCCGCCCTCTTGATATCAACATCAGTTCAATTCATTCACATCGTCGACTTTATTACTTTTCCACACTTATTATATACTTGGACCAATACAATTGCTTTACTGGGCCCCCTAAGGAACCAGTTAGTTTGGTGGTTATTGTTATGTGTTGTTTGTTTCTCTCACTTTATTTTGTTTATTTTTAAGTTTCAGACACTTCTTCTTCTTGTGAATGGGACGACTGCGAGCACTATATGACAGGTGAACCACCCTGTTTAAGTCACACAGAGTATTCGTTCCGGTGATTCCATCCTCTGCTCTGCGCCTCCTGCGTTTTTCCTGATTAATCCTGATGACGAGCGGTTAACCTTCATCCCCCCCCCCCCCCCCACCCACCCTCTACCTATCCCTTCTGCGCTCCATAACAACCACAATTATTGACAAGTCCTACATATGCATTTGCTGCTACTAAATGGTATAATTTTTCCCAATTTTTGTTTAGCATATTTAATACAAGTGTCTAACACGAATCAGCAGATTGGGGCCTCCTAGGGAGCCTCCTGTACCTTTTTGGCTATATTGAGACTAACTTTGGTTGGTGTGTGCCCATGAATATCTATTTATACAAGGAGCAGAGTCATTGTAGAGCTCCATATTATTTGTAGAATGACAATTTAACAAGTTTTTTACCGATTGGACCCACTCCTTAGATGTGGTATAGGTTGGCGAACCTGCCTTTGGCATTATTTTATAAGTGGACCCGTTATTCCTTTTGGGTTACGTCTCCTCAACCTCCACATGTACCATTTGTTATTTTGCTTCTTGTGTTGTGCTCTCAGATTTTTCTCCATACGGTGGTAATACCAAATTATATCGCCCGCAATATAAAATCCACACTGGTTTGGTACATATCTTACTCCTAATCTCTGACTCTATATAGCATGGAGTAGAATTTTCTCACACCTTGTTCCACACATGTACTTCATACAGGTGTACCTTGTCTATATTGGAGTTGAAACACTTGTAATTTTTTAGGGGCTATCTATATGTCGCTGTATGCACCTTATGCACGCTAGGGTTGTGCTATATACACCACATTTGATGGGATTTTGACTTTTCGCCATTCACTATTTTCATCATGCGCATTGCATCTTTACAGTATTTCGCCATATAATCCAACACTGATTGGTACATGATCTTATTTATACAGGCCTGGATGTAGAATTATACATCACACCTTGTTCTGTACAGGACTATGGGCGTATCGTTGTATATGAGTTGACACACTTATGTGTATACGTCCTTTTGCATTGTGTATAAGGGCCCAATGGGTTAGGCGTCTCATGGAAGGTTATTTTCTCTCCACCTCATACTGGTCTGGATTTGTAGGGCCATAAATCCACACCGTGTTTTCCACGTACTTTATATGGCTGTAGCTCTTTTACTATTGGCGTCTACATACCGTATCTCCGCCATCTATGTTTTTTCTGTGATTCAATTGGACTAGACGTCTCAAAAGCAGGTATTTTATTCTAAACGCCCAATAAAAATTACAGTATGTCGTTAGGATTGGGCAATATATATTCTGCCAATAGATCAAGCCACTAGTCACTTGAAGTATCGTCTATAATTTCGATCTGATAAAGCCATAGTTAACTCTATGGATTCTAAACCCCTCATATATACTCTAATGGGGTGTTCCACCTTTCCATTATTTTGCGGTTTTACTAATGAATGTTTTTTTCTCTGTGTTTAGTGTTCCACTTCCGAACTTGTATATGGGATAATAGTTACAGATAGCCTGTGTGTTGGCATCCAGATTGAATTTCACCATTGTGCAGTTTGGTTTAACACCTACCTTGGAACCGGTTTTATGTCTTGGCCGCGCCTCAGCTTTCATTGCCACATCCGTGGCCCCCACTAAGTCAATCCTAGCAGTGGTGGTACAAGACTCTAACTTATTGTGTTCGTAACCTTTATGGTTATATCGCTGCACGTTATTTTGGGCTTTTATTTAGGACTTTTTATATCGATCACTTATTGTTTAATTATGCGCCTACAGCATAGCATTCATTCCCATTACTTATATTATGTACTACTTCCGGCTATAATACAACACCTTTATGGTTGCTATGATCGGGAGGGACATAATAAAGATGCTAGCTGTGTTCCGGTTTCCTGGGGCGCGCGCACATCAAATTCAGGTTCTGCGAAAACGCCAACCTTTTGGAACGTCCTCTCGCGCAGACGCGAGATAATGTCATAGCCGCCTCTTTCACGGGGCGCGTGACTGTGTGGGGGGTGCCCGGGTTTTCCGAATCAGAGAAGTGAGTTATTTAAACCTAGTACTTCCAGAGGTGATATCCCCTGCGAAGCCCGTGAACCGGGCGATACAGCGTGGGGCATCCCTGTCTTCCCAGCTCTACATCCTTCACACGGTAATATTATCCTTTTTGTGTTGGTACTTCATTTATTGTGGACAATCTGGATTGGATACCATTATCAATTACTACCAACAATTGGGTTGTCCCTTTTTTGTGGCTTATTTTTGTTCTACCAAAGTGTTGCCGTGTTTGTATGTATATTGTATTGCTTTATACCTGTGGTCCTGGTATTATTACAAATGATTCTTCAATGCTGGCGAGAATTTTGTATGTCCCCTCTTGGGTAGGGTTTTTAATTTGTTTTTTAACGACTCACTATTCTAATAAAATTTGAGATTTTTTTCCCCCTATACATTGCATTCCGGAATTATAATATAATTCTAATCTTGATAGAATAAAGGGACAGTCAGTTACTATATCCAGCCGCCATGCTGTCATTTTTGTGTGTATGGGAACAGGACCCAGAAAGAACTGAAGAGAAATGTGTTGAGAATGCAGAATGTGGGACGTAACTTAGGGGGGTAGGTGATGGGTTGGAGCCTTATTGGGCCCATACATGGAGTCTCGTACTATAATCTTAATTAGAGTTGTACAGCTATTACATTATGACCCCGTGGCTTAAAGATCGAATAAAGAAGTTACTGCCCAGGTGGTCCATAGTGGCCCTAAGACTAGATAATCATATTTTTCTGATGTGATGTCTGAGTCTTGTTGTTCTTAGTAACTGCAGTTTGATATTTTTCCTCATCTTTAGGTATGGACTGATGTCAGAGGAGGACATATTAGGCAGGTAGGAGGTACTTCACCATCCTGCCCTGAAACTTGGGTGGTCCCAGAAGTCTAACCCCCTCAATCAGATTCCTCCCTATATGTTGGATGGAGATACACATCTCAATGGGGAAAACCGCTTTAATTTCAGAGGTTCAAGTTCTTGCCCTCATCCATTCTATGGCGTTTGTCCAGAGAAGCCATTGCTCACTGACCTTAACCCTTCCACTCCTGTCAGGTTTGATCCTCCAATAGCGATCCTTCACCTTATTAGAAGACCTGCCGGGGATGCACACCAAGTTAAAGGTATAAGTATCTAAAAGCTTTTTTTTTTGGTCTCCAGAGAGAAGGTGTTGGGTGGTAGGTGATCAAGGGCCAGTACCAGGAGATGTTCCCTGCTGTGACCACCGTGACAAGGCAACAATAGAGAGATTGAACCTGCACGGTCCTAGTGATAAGAAGCCATGCGCACGACTATCCACACCGATGCATCCACATGTCACAAGCCCTCACGGACTATACATATTTACAGGGTGATGCATTTACATGTATATAATTGAATATATAGTAAATGCAAGAGGTACTGATAATTATAATCATGTAGGTATAGGAGGATTCAAGGAAACGGTTTATAATACCAAAATATGGAATAAATAGATTGAAAAAAATACATATTTAAGAGTTTGCATTAAAAAAAGATCATGGGCCATGAGAGAGTTAAAAAACGACACGTTTCCATTCTGAACTAATCTTAAAATCGTTAGTCCTTAGACAACTCGTTCGTTTTTTAACTCTCTCATGACGACATGATCATTTTAAAACATCTTAAAGATTTGTTTTTAACCTAGGATATAACGTAGATACTCTTGTAGAAGCCAAGTTTTTCAGCAAAAAATGTTGTGCTGCTTGGTGCAACATCAATGATCAACTATTCATTGTCATTCTAAGTTTATCCTGAGAAGCACTTTTAAGCCCTTTTATATGAGGTTTTGAGGTGTATAAACTTATGAGAATTTTTGTTGTTATTCCAATTATTCCCTTTACCTGTGGGATAAACCAGAGAAAGAAAGGTATAGACCAGATCTGCGGCCGGAAAAACTGTACAGGAATCAGTAAGGTAAGTGCTGGGAAATAATGAGCAATTTACCTTTTCAATCCATGATGTTAACCTGGTTGTTATAGGGGATGACATGCCTACGGATGGAGGCTCCTGCTAATGGACCACTAACGTCGCTGTGAGAAGATTAATGAAGGGGATTTGGTCCCTAGGATTTTGGTTATCCCCTCCCCATGATGGCCGATACCACTTCGTACATAGTTATCACATGTCTAGATCTCAGGAGACTGAAAGATTATGTTCAGTTGTAGAGTTATGTTTAGTCCCCGTGTACACGTAACAGATGTGAGTTAGTTATCACCAGGAGGATCCGGGGGTCTATAATGGAATAAATACAATTTAGTTGTTATTGCGTAATATATGTTCTTATTGTTATTGGAACCCGTCGAGTGTAATTTATAGGAATGTTACTGCATAAAAAGGCGGTAAAGCAGAGGAAGCAAAAAAATAACCCCACGTGGGAGTGGAAAGAAAAAATCTCCTGACCCAATGAACTGGTGATCGGCATGCTCCCTGTTTCCCTGCAGGGATTGGCGCGAGATGAGGCCGTCACACTCAGGCCGGCTACACATGTGAGGGTCCTAGAAAACGGACTGTGCGCTGATGGATTTTAGGATGGAGACAGTCCAGGGATGGGGACTCCCTGCATCTATATGACGACAATGCACAAAGACCCCTCTCTGGCAATGTGTTGGTCCTAAATCCTCCAGATGTGGATAAACCAACAATGTGTGTAGCCGACCTTGAACACTGTTTTATCTTTATCTAACTTACTCTTCTATAATCTATTATTCTTATGGTTATCGTGACTCTTGGTATCTATACTTGTCTTATTCCTGTAGTACATATATTATTACAAGGCCACATCTTCCATGACGTCATGAGCATCTCACCTTCAGGTGGTATATAGCAGGAGCTAAGGCATACATGGTAATACAGAATGGACCTGATGAAATATCCGTGTCAAGTAAGATGCATAATCAAGGCCTACATCATCGTAAACAAAAGGAAAAAGAATACTGATGTATCTATAATGAGTACAAACATGAGCGAGGCCACAATAAGGAGACAAGATGTTTGAAATAAAAAAGTAAGTTGAGATAAAACATGTAAATGTCATCTCTTCATTCAGGTCCCTTCAAGGAGGACGCATATGCAGTCAAGAACCATTTTGTTTCTCTTTGCAAATAGTTTCTATCCAGTCCTCTTCCGGGGGGTTGGGTGAACGAATCAATGCCCAAAAAACGTATAGCTTTTTGGTCGCCACCTGATACAAGTTCCTGTGAAGGCAAAGGAGTGTCCCTGTGTGTTTTAATATCACCAATATGGGCCCCATTTCTGTGTCTCACATTCCAGCTTTGCTTCAAATGCTAAAAAAGATAAAAAAGCGTCCGGGCAATAAATTTGGGTAACCCGTTGAGTTTTACAAATAATAACGCGCTCACCGTGTCGTGGTTGTGCGTGTAGGCACAACACTATGAAGCGTGCTTAGGTGCTGCTAGGCCACGCCGCACGAAAAAAAAAAAAAGAAAAAAAAAAAGAAAGGTAAGTGTATACCGAGGCGAATTCAAATGCTCAAGAGCAGGAACTCACCACCTCCTCGGGGTGGATAGAAGAAACTTGGGGGGGATTGTTTTTTGAAGCGCTCTCCTCCAAAAATACTGTCAGCTTGTGAGAAAACTATTATATTTATTATTGGTAAAATCAAATTTTAAAAAAGTCCAAAGAAGATAAAATGAAATAAAATAAAACAACGCGTTTCGCGTCCTAATACACTGGATGCTTCTTCAGGTCAGATGCTATTGCTCAGCACCATGATATATATGTGCCTATACAGAAGTTTATGTCTCAGGGGGTATGAACCTTATCGATGCATAATTTTATACATATAATAACCACCGAAATACTGTCTTTTATATTTATATTGTGATGTATGATTAATTTGTATATAATACATTGTAATAATAATATTAATAATTGTAATCAGAGGATATACATTCAAGACTGAGCACTCAGTAGAAATGTGAGGCATGTCGAGGCTGTAAAATGGAAACGAGAGTGACTATTCACTCGATACGCAAGGTTCTGGAGTAAGTGGTGTTGGAGAGCCGTCACGTGTTCAGAGTCAGTTGACCGCGTGCTTCATTCACTATTTGGATACATATCGCTAACGGGTACCATATGACAAGAACAACACGATCTAACCAGGAGAAGCTACGAGCGCTAGGTAGAAAGTAACCAATCAGTGATATGGAGTGCGAGAGCGTAAAGATTCTGGCGCGAAATGTTACAAATGTTTCAGTACTTATTCAGCCATCTGTGGCTAAGTGTAGCAACTTAAATCCAATAAATTTCCCTACGGCATAGGGTCTGATATCGGTATTACAATTAAACATCCCTCAACAGGTCAATCGGAATGAATGGTAAATAAATTCTTATCTTCTGCCTGTTTAAAGAGAAAATGCTTAAAGAAAGCACATGTTTTAAAAAACCGTTATAAGTTAATTCTATGCCAAGTGGACCGGTCATGCAGTTTCCTGTTGGTCCTCCCTATTGTGTGTAAAAACCACATGGCACCTCGATCAACTAAATGACATAATAAATGACGTAACTAGATTTGCACGTCATGAGTTTTGATCGGAAAAGGTTGGGTAGTGGGGATTTAAAGTTGCGTACCTTTTGTCTTTAGTCGTTAGGCAGCATAGCATAGTTTATGGATACATTTCAATCTTGGGATGCTATCACTGCAGTCTTTGGTGTTCGTATTGTTTTACTATTGTATGTAAAAACAACACAATACTTGCAGTGAATAGTCGCCCAGATTGATTAGAAATGTGAATCATTAACTATACATCGATAAAAAGTAGGACAAAGCTCTGAGACCGACTTCATGAGGATTGAGGAATATAAGGCTTCCATTGTCAATGCTGGCCAGATACGAGCCACGCCAGATGCTGACACACCTTCAGTTTCCTAAGAAACGGGTATAGGATGAATAATTGAAGTTACAAAAGTTCTCAGATGGGTCCAATAGAATACCACATTGTGACCAGGCTATCCACCCTGACCACATAGTTCTACTTTCAGGGGTTGCAAGTGCCTTGTGCACTTTAACGATGGCAAGAGTAGGATATTTGGGTACAAAATTGATTTTCAATTCCGTAATAAGATCTAAGCTGTTGATCCTTCTGAATAACATCAAGTTATTCATAAAAACTCCAGAGGGATTATTCTTAAAACATATGTCTCCTGTCTTTCAGTAAGTCAAACATAGAGTCCGATAGCATCTGAATCCAAGACACCACTTACCATCTGAGGGTTTTAAGTGATGTGAGTTGTCCTTCGTCAAGGGGCTGTTAATTGCCTCTGAATTCATATCTTTTGAGATTACCAAGTGCCATAACTAGAAGAAAACGCCACCCATATTGTAGTGTGAAACTACAGGTCTAATCCACTTCATTTATATTATCTACTTACATCACAGGTGGTAATCAAGCCAACAAGTCACAGCATTTGTGCGGCTTATGTCTCACCCAGATGTTGCAATGATACTAGACTTAATGTGCTTGCCACCTAGAACAGGGAGCTGGGGAGCGTCTTTCCTGTATGACATGGTCCGCTCCTTGAGAAAGGTCTTGTTAGCGAATATGTGGTGGGGTGGACGTTGGGTGGCGCAATTTGATTTGCCAGGCATGTCTTTTACAATATGTTTTCTTGATTACCTTATATACTCGAGTATAAGCCTAGTTTTTCAGCACAAAAATGTGCTGAAAAAACCCAAACTCGGCTTAATCGAGTCAAAAAATAAATATATCTAAACTCACCTTTCCGGCGACCCCCTGGATGTCTTCTGGCGATACTGTCCGGCAGCGGCGGCAGGCTATATACACGGGGCAGGGTTGCAGGCATACGGCAGGTCTGGGGCAGGTACATGGAGGCTACAAGGGAGGGTTCTGAGGCTCTCCAGGGGCAGTCGGAAATATACACTGGGGCAGGTCTGGCAGGCAATATACACTGGGGGCAGGTCCTGGCAGGCATATACACTGGGGCAGGGTCTGGCAGGCTAATACAATGGGAGGGGGCAGGGAGTACGACTGGGGCAGGGTCTGGCAGGCATCATACACTGGGCGCAAGGTTCTGGCTGGCTATATACCTGGGGCGGGCACTGGTTGGGCAGGTATACACTGGGGCTGGTCTGGCAGGCTAATACACTGGGGCAGTCTGGACAGGCTATATACCACTGGGCCAGGGTCTGCAGGCTATATTACACTTGGCAGGGTCTGGCCACCGGCTATATAACTGGGGCAGGGTCTGGCAGGCTATATCACTGGGCAGCGGGCTATACCCAGTCTGGAGCTATCTAACTGGGAGTGGCTGTAGTCTAGCTGCAATGCCTTCCCACCCTCACTTATACTCGAGTCAATAGGTTTTCCAAGTATTTGTGTGGTAACAATTAGGGCTAGCCTATACTCGGGGGGTCGGCTTATACCGTAGTATATACGGTATGTGTGAATATTGTTTTAGATGCAATACACGTGTAAAGGCATAGAGAGTGGTCTTGTACCATTGGTAATCTATACCTTATTTGTACACGCGATGCGTGCACTGCCCTCTATGTGGTTTTAACTAGTGTTTAGTCTTTATGATTTTTAAAAAATAACAACCAATAATAATTATTTTGGTTGGTTGCTAATACTGTATTAGACTTGCAGAGATAAAAGCCATTGGCACATTGAACGATATAACCTATATACGAGTATAAGCCTAGTTTTTCAGCACAAAAAATTGTGCTGGAAACAACCAATCCGGCTTATACTCGAGTCAAAAAATAAATCTCTAAACTCACCTTTCTGGCGGCACCAGTAGATACTTCTTAGGGCGATCCATCCGGTATTGTTGGCTGCAGACGGGGGGAAGGGGGGGGCTATATACACTGGGGCAGGTGGGGCAGGCTATATACACTGGGGCAGGGGCTGGCAAGCTATATACAGTGGGGCAGGGGCTGGCAGTCTATATACACTGTGGCAGGGGCGGCTGGCTTATTACTGGGGAAGGCTGTTGACCAATGCATTTTCCCACCCTCAGCTTATACTCGAGTCAATAGGTTTTTACCCAGTATTTGTGGTAAAATTATGGGCCTCGCTATACCGGGTCGGCTTATACCGAGTATTAAGGTATGTTGAGATTGTTTTTAGATGCAATACCCTGTAAGAAGCACTAGAGAGTGGTTTGCTTGTACCATGGTATCTATACCTTATTGTACACTTGATGCGTGCACTGCCTCTATGTGGTTTTAAACCTAGTGTGTTAGCTTTATGATTTTAAAAAAATTAAACCAACCAAAATAAAATTATTTTGAGTTGGTTGCCTAATACTGTATATTAGACGGCAGTAATATGCTTGACCATTGCAGATATACCTTATATAACTCGAGTATAAGCTAGTTTTTTCAGCACAACAAATGTGCTGAAACACCCAAACTCGGCTTTACTCGAGTCCAAAAAAAAAATAATCAAACACCCTTTCTGGCGACCCGTAGATCTTCTGTGCGATCCATCGTATGGTTGGCTGCAAACGGGACGGCAAGGGTGGGGGCTATATTACAACATGGGGCAGGGGCTGGCAGGATATATACCACTGGACTGGGGCAGGGGCTGGCAAGCTATATACACTGGGGCAGGGGCTGGCTGGCTATATACACTGGGGCAGGGGCTGGCTGGCTACATACTGGAGAGGCTGTGAAATGCATTTCCCACCCTTGGCTTATACTCGAGTCAATAGGTTTTCCCAGAATTTTGTGGTAAAATTAGGGGCCTCGGCTTATACTCGGGTCGGCTTATACTCGAGTATATACGGTAGTTGATGTTCCCAAATGCGTTGAGTGCAAACAAGTATTTCATCAATTAAATTGAATTTAAAATAAGAAACTTTATGAACATAGTACATAAATGAAATGCTCCTAAGCAGGACCTTATTTAAAGGACATCTATCACCAGATCAAGGATTGTAAACTTAACACACCAACATACTGGTGTATGCCCCCTCTGGCAGGATCTGCTCTTCTTTTAGCTTCTTTTGTCCTGGTTTTTACAAAAAAAAAAAGCTGAGGGGCCTGAGGCTCCATATGAGCTGAGGAGCTCCAGGCTCAATTGGAGTTAATAGAGCCTGGAGCCCCTCAGGCTCATTTGCATAATTTTTAAAGCCCTCTTTTCTTAAAAACAAGGGCATAAGAAGCTTAAAGAACAGCAGATCCTACCAGAGGGGGAACACACCAGTATGTCTGTATGTTTGGATTACGATCCTTGATCTGGTGATAGATGTCCCTTAAAGCTCATGTTGTGCTAGGCACTAGGCCCCTAATGGAGTGCGTCTTTCAGCTCCCAGACCTTAGGGGCCTTCCTTAAACTGTACAGAGCATAGCAAATTTTCCACCAGACCAAAAGTACTTGTGTGATGAAGAAACCTGGAGCCGAATAGGGTAATTACACTTACTTTTCCTTGGCATCACTGCCTCAACCCCCCATACAGTAGACTGGAGTCTCGCTGGGGAATCTCTTTTCTCTCCTTCTCCTCTAGAACACAATGGGGCACATTTACTTACCTGTTCCTTGGAGTTTACAGAAAGTGCATTGTCCTACGATAATGCACTGTGCTGCGATTCACTAAGATCGTGAACCTTCTTCTTCATGGTGCATGTAAGTGCATTGTCTTGCGACCCAATTTGAATCTTAAATCCCGCCCTCAGTCCGAATCAGTCGGATAGTCTGACGACACGCCCCCCGATTTCTGTTGCATGAAAGCCAGAGCAGCTGCGCCACAATCGGGTCGCGTGCAACACAATCCCAGTGCAAGCCCCTGTTAAATACCTGTCAAAGCTGTGCAAATCCGGCGAACAGTCTGATAAAAGCACGATCCGCGACCCCTAGTAAATAAGGCCCAATGAGCCCACAGTTTGTATGGACACTTTCTGATTAAGACTAAGGACTCTGTCACACAAATGTATGTTTTTTTCAGACGTGTATTTCAGTGCCGTATATACATGACTTTTTTAACAGTATGCGCACGTATGTCAACATATCAATATAGATTTGGCAAGTTGGCAAATGATGTCCCTATATACATGTATAATATGAGGCAGTAAGAGCACAACGGTTTGCAACAAATATTTTAAACATTCACAAAGGCTTCTATGGGATGTAAGGAACAGACATACAGGAGAAAATAATACCGTATTTTTCGGCCTATAAGGCGCAACAGACTATAAGAGGCACCTCTAATAAATGCCTGCTAAGACATCTAGGTTCATATATATGGCGCACTGGAGTATAACGCGCAGGATCAAATGCAGTACCTAAAAATGACCAGCAGGTGGCAGACCTGTGCACAGTTCAAGCCAGCTACACTTCCCGGGAAACTTGTCTTCAGCGTGTCAGAGAGCTACGATCTCAGAGGTATGGCTGCTGGGCTTTAATGCAGGGTGATGCAGCAGGGGTTAAGCGGTCTCCCTCTGCCCCTTCTCCTTCCCTCCTCAGCCAGGGTGTTATTCCTGTGGGGTTCCCTGGGGCTCCTTCTCTTTCCCCTGTTACAGGGCTGTCAGGTATGGGGGATTTCTTACTGATGATGATGATTGCCTCGTGGTCAGCACTATGGCAGCTCTGGTGTCTCCGTGCTAGGGGAGGGCAGGATGGGCACAATGTTAGTTGTGGTGCCAGGGCACTTCAGGAGCAAGGGACCCTGTATACTGTGTGGGAAGGTGCAGGAAATTTCTGGGGATGGAGCTATTAAACACTAGTAAATGTTCAGTACATCTTGTCTGTAGTACATTTCTGTATAAGTACATACGCACTGGCCTATAAGGCCGAAAAATACGGTACATGCTCTATATTTTTTTACATCTTGCCAGGGGCGTTGCTAGGGTGGAAAAACATCCGGGGCACGGGCCCCAATGCATGTGTATCAGACTTTTAGTAATGCCCCCCCTGTACATAACCCCTCACATGTGCTTGTGCCAATAACAACCTGCCAGTGTATACAGCTACAGAAACACCAGAGAAACCCCTACTTTTTCCCTCCAGTGACTGCAGGTGACGTCTCCTCCATCTTCTCCATTAGACATCACCACATCTTATGTTCCCCATTGTCCCTACATCTTGGACAGTGTTATCCTGCTGCTGCCCCCAACAATCTCCCCCAAATACTGTAAAGCTTGCATTTAAACACCAGGAGCTTGTTACCCATCACACTGGTATCACTAGAAACGCAAATGAGATCAAACTGAGGCCTGTCCTAGTGCCACATGTGAACACGCCCCAAGAAATGTCCCCCACACAGCCCCCCAGTAACGTGCCCCACACAGCCACAAATCAATGACCCCCATACATCTACCACCCCCAAAATGTTCCCCACACAGCTACCCTCAGTAGCTAATGTACCCCCACACAGCTACCCTCAGTAGCTAATGTGCCCCCACACAGCTACCCTCAGTAGCTAATGTGCCCCCACACAGCTACCCTCAGTAGCTAATGTGCCCCCACACAGCTACCCTCAGTAGCTCACAGCCCACCCAGTGAGCTATGTCCCAACCACAGCTACCCCCAAGGAGCTAATGCCCCAACACAGCCCCCCCAGCAGTAGCTAAGTCCCCCACCACAGCTACCCCCAGGTAGCTAATGGTGCACCAACAGCACCCCAGTAGTTAATGTCCCCCACAACAGCCACATCAGTCTGTGCCCCCACCACAGCCCACAGTAGCACTGTCCCCCACAAGCTACCCCATAGCCTAATGCCCCCCCACACAGCCCCCCCAGTAGGCTATGTCCCCCACCCAGTACCCCAGTAGCTAATGTGCCCCACACAGCCACCTTCCGTAGCTGTGCCCCCACACAGCCCCCCCCAAGTTAGCTAATGTCCCCCAACAGGCCCCCTCCAGTAGCTAATGTGCCCCGACAAGCCCCCCCAGTAGCTAATGTATCCCCACAGACAGCCCCCAGTAGTAATTGTCCCCCCCACAAGCCCCCCCAAGTAGCTAATGTCCCCCACACAGCACCCCAGTCGTAGCTAATGTTCCCCCTCCCCCACCAAAGCCCCCCCCCAGTAAGTAATGTCCCCCCGCAGCCCCGCACAGTAAAGTAAGTCATCCCAGCACAGCCCACCCCCAGTAGCTAATGTCCCCCACACAGCCCCCCCCCCCCCAGTAAGTAATGTCTCCCACACAGCCCCCCCAGTAAGTATGTCTCAAACACAGGGCCCACAGTAAGTAATGTCCCCCACCACAAGCCCCCCCCCCCTCAGTAAGTAATATCTCCCACACGGACCCACAGTCCAAGTAATGTCCCCCACAAGCTACCCCCCCCCCCCCCAGTAAGTAATGTCTCCCACACAGGACCCACAGTAAGTAATGTCCCCCACACAGCCACCCCCCCCCCCAGTAAGTAATGTCTCCCACACAGCCCACACAGTTAGCTATGTTCCCCCACACGCCACCCCCCCAGTAGTAGCTAATGTGCCACCACACAGCCCCCCCCCCCCCAGTAAGTAATGTCTCCCACACAGGACCACAGTAATAGTCCCCAAAACAGCCTCCCCCCCCCAGTAAGTAATTGTCTCCACACAGGACCCACAGTAAGTAGTCCCCAAACAGCCCCCCGTAAGTAATGTTCTCCACACAGACCCCACAGTAGGCTAATTGCCCCACACAGCCCCCCCCCCCAGTAGCTAATGTTGCCCCCACACAGCCCACCCTGTAGGATAATGTCTCCCACACAGACCCACTTACCTCAATGATGCAGGTCTTGTGTTCACTGGGTGTTTCCCCCGGAAGGTCATGGTGACCATCCAGGAATCATCACAGGTCCTTCAGGTATTATTCCTCAGAGGCTGCAGACCCTGATGGGGAAACAAGTGACGGCACACTCCTTCTCATCACGATCTGTGGAAGTCGTGATGGAGAGGGAGAATGCGCAGGGGGGCTCCAGCCAAAAGATCCGGGGCACGAGCCCCGGATCTTTTGCCCTAGCGACGCCCCTGCATCTTGCTCACAGCAAATGGATGACCATATTGCCCATTGCAGGCAATGTGGCCATGTACTACCTAAATGAAAATCGTATGGTATGGGTAGCACACGGACGTTTTAATACATTCGTATCAACAGGGCCTAAAGATACAGGGATACAAAAAAAGAGGTAATGATTTACCTTGCCTTACACAGAAGACCATGAAGATACAATACCTGTAGCATGTAGCTCCAAAAGGCTTTATGTCTGTTGTCTAATTCTGCTGAAACTTGCTCCACTAAGGTTAAAGGTAGATCAAAAGACTACAGGTACATTTGAAGCATAACAACCACCATAGCAGTCATAGTGGCTCCGATGGGGCCCAGGGGTGGGATCCAACTAACTCACCCCAGCTTGGGCAGCCCGATTGTTAAAATAGCAGCCAGCTCACTCTGCTCTCCTTCCATTACGCAGGCTGCTAGCATCGTGGCCTCTGTGATGCAAGATGCAGCACAGGCAACGTGTTATGATGCATCCTCCAGGACAAAGGTAAAGTGGCCTGTTCCCTGAGATGACCCAGTACATGAAGACAAGTCTTGTGGCTACACACCATGCATCACATATATACCATTACCATGGGACATTATTGTGACTAATGGCTACTGGGGGCATTACACATTGACTTCTGTCTACTCGGGGCAGACACTGTGGCCACTGGGATAAGCACTGTTACTACTGGCTACTGGGGGCAAGTACTGTGACTACTGGCTATGTGGGGGCTAGCACTGTGGCTACTGGGGCTACTGCAGGCATGCATTGTGACTACTGGCTACTGGTGGCAATCACTGTGACTGCTAGCTACTGGGGACATGCTCTGTGTTTACTGGCTACTGAGGCAGACACTGTGAATACTGGCTACTGAGGACAGCCACAGGAATGACTTGACCAAGTAGTTCTCCATGAAAAGCAATCTGCAGGGACTGCTGGGCAACAACCCTGAAATTATCAGCAAGTATTGGAAGCGACACCTCGGTGTCCATGGCCGATTCTTACTGTCAAGGTTCAGGGTCACTGTACCCCCTGGACCATCGCGGGAGATGGTACTAGCCAACACCAGGGACCAGAATCTGAGTGGCACCTGGTTATCACCAGAGCCCGCCGCAAAGCGGGATGGTGCACCAGGTTGTTCCACAGGTGCGACCAGCCCGCGGTGGCAGTTGAGGTTGTGGTACAGAAATGGAGTCTAGGCTACAGGGACAGGCACAAAGTCAGGGTAGGCGGCAGAGGTCAGTTCCGGGGTCACAACAGGAATTCAGCAGAGTAGGGAACAGGAACAGCAAAGAAACACAGGAACACACTGAAAGCTTTTTCTCAGGCATGGAGTGCAAAGATCCGGAAGGGAATCCTAGGAACAGCCGACCTTTAAGGAAACCCGGGAGTGCCAGCCCGTGACACTTGTACTGGGTTCTGCTGCTGCACTTAACTGTGTTCTGGTGCTGAATTGTTTTTTTCTGATAAGTTATGGAGCTGTTATTATGTACTGAACTTGTTTCTGGTGCTGTAAATATGTACAAACTTGGTTTGAATGCTATATTTACTGTAAGTATTGGGATTGGTTCTGATGCAGTCCATATGTGCAGAACTTTGTCATGAGGCTGTATTTATGGTATGATCTTGGCTCTGGTGCTGTATCTAATTGTTAGTGTTCTACTATAATGGTGGCTTGGGCAGAGGGAGGACAGGCAGGACAGTGAACCCTAAACTGAGCCCCCCCATAACTATCACCTGCCTACTTCCTCATGCATCCATGAAGGCGGTCCCTCCCTAAGCCATATTGCAGAAACAAAACAAGACAAAGACAAAAGTCAGTAAACCAGAGATAGCAGAAGAATAAGTGGGGGCCATTTAGCATTAGCTTCGCTGACACCGGATTCACTGCAGTGGCTTTTGCTTTTTAAAGGGAATCTACCACCAGGATCAAGGATTGTTAACCAAGCACATTGACATACTAATATGTCCCCTCTCTAGTAGGATTCACTCATCTTTATGCTTCCTATGCCCTTGTTTTTAATGAAAAAAAGGCTTTAAATTATGCAAATGAGCCTGAGAGGGTTCCAGACTTCATTAACACCTATGGATTTGGGAGCCCCTCAGCCTAACTTGCATAAGAAGCTAAAAGAAGAGCAGATCCTGGGGGTCACACACCAGTATGTCCGTGTGCTTTGTTTACAATCTTTGATCGTGGTTGTAGATGTTCTTTAATATATGTTCTTATGTGCTAGGTAGCTCGTCTTTATGTCCCTTTTATCCTTTTTGGTATGTGAAACCCAAAACTGGATGTCAAATTGAAGGTTTTCTTCTTCGAGGGGATTTATAAAGGGGAATAATAAATGATATCATTGTGTATATCATTATTAGAGATGAGGGAACATACTCGTCCGAGCTTGATGCTCGTTCGAGCATTAGCGTACTCGAAACTGCTAGTTGCTCGGACGAATACTTCGCCCGCTCGAGAAAATGGCATCTCCCGCCGTTTTGTTTTTTGGCGGCCAGAAACAGAGCCAATCACAAGCCAGGAGACTCTGCACTCCACCCAGCATGACGTGGTACCCTTACACGTCGATAGCAGTGGTTGGCTGGCCAGATCAGGTGACCCTGGAATAGACTAGCCCCTGCCCGCGCTGCTCGCGTCATTCTCTGTCTGGATGCCGCTAGGGAGAGAGCTGCTGCTGGTCTGTGCGCAAGTGTTATGTGTTTTTTGGTCATTATTCGAATATTGTAGCGCAGGAGTGATTCTCAAGAACCACATACAGTCCTGCTTAGGGCTACAATACAGTTTTATTTCCTTTTTTGGTTGTTGGCTGGGCTTGCTGCTTATCATATTTGTGTCCTATTGCGGGAGGATTGGGTTTAGCGTCTTAGGACACACATATCCACCTCAAACACCGAAGTGGGACCAATTTATTAGGGGTTGATTTATATTAGCAGAGTCTGCTGATTATTTTTTTTACCTTTATTTCTTTTATAGCTCAACATTATCATTGCAAAGCAGTGGTGCTATCAGGTTAGGCTAGAAAAAAGCCACTAGGGAACCCCAACAGAGCTTACTTAGCGCCTACAATAGCTTTATATTCCCTTTTTTTTGGTTTGCTTGTGGCTGGGCTTGCTGGCCATAGTAGTGCCTAGTACCATATGTGAGTAATTTGCATAGGGAGCCTTGTGTTTAGCTCTTAGTGAACACATATCCACCTCAAACACCGAAGTGGGACAATTATTAGGTGTTATTTGAATTACGCCGAGTTTGCTTGATTTATTTTTTTTACGTTTATTTCTTTTAGAACTCCAGTCTGCCCAAAGCAGTGTGTTTGAGGTGGGCTACACAAATAGCCATAGGCAGAACCAACGGCTTACTTAGGCCTACAATAGCGTTATATTTTCCTTTTTTTTGTTTGCTTGTGGCTGGGCTTGCTGGCATTAGTAGTGCAGCTAGTACCATATTGTGAGTAATTTGCAGGGAGACTTGTGTTTAGCTCTTAGTGACACACATATCCACCTCAAACACCGAAGTGGGACAATTTATTAGGGGTTTGATTTGAATTACGCCGAGTCTGCTGATTTATTTTTTTTTACGTTTATTTCTTTTTAGAACTCACAGTAATCTGCCAAAGCAGTGTGCTTTGAGTGTGGGCTAGAAAATAGCCATAGGAGAACCCCAATGGCTTATTTAGGCCTACAATAGCGTTATATTTTCCTTTTTTTTTTGTTTGCTTGTGGCTAAGCTTGCTGGCATTAGTAGTGCAGCTAGTACCATATTGTGAGTAATTTGCAGTGGGACTTGCGACCGTTGTGTTTAGCTCTTAGTGACACACATATCCACCTCAAACACCGAAGTGGGACAATTTATTAGGGGTTTGATTTGAATTAGGCACAGTCTTCTGATTTATTTATTTTTTACGTTTATTTATCTTATAACTCAAAGTCATCTGGCACAGCACAAAATCCAGTTGTGTGCTGTAAGTGTAGGTTAGAAACTAGCCATAGCAATAGGATAGCATCGTTTTGTTTAAAAAAAAAAACACAAAGAACACAAAAAAAAAAAATTTGAAGTTTACACTTTAATTTTTAACCCGAGGTCTAGGGGTAGAGGACGAGGGCGTGGACGTGGGCGTCCAACTACTGCAGGGGTCAGAGGCCGTGGTCCTGGGCTGGGTGAGACACCACCTGCTGATGAGGGAGCAGGGGAACGCCGCAGAGCTACACTCCCTAGGTTCATCATGTCTCAAGTTACTGGGACTCGTGGTAGAGCACTGTTGAGGCCAGAACAGTGCGAAGAGGTGATGTCGTGGATTGCGGACAATGCTTCTAGCCATTTGTCCACCAGTCAGTCTTCCATGCAGTCCACCCATGTCACTGAAATCAGCACTCCTCCAGCTACTCCACCTCAGCCTCCTTCCCCCCACGATTAGTGGGCACAATTTATCAGGGGTTTGAATTGACATATTACGTCGCGAGTCTGCTGACTTTAGGTTTCTTTACAGTCTTACCTTCTTTTTAGAACTCACAGTAATCTGCCAAAGCAGTTGTGTGCTTTGGGTGTGGGCTAGAAATAAACATAGGATCGACCACCCCACCAGCTTTATTTATTAATTTGCAGGGAGACTTGCGACCGTTGTGTTTAGCTCTTAGTGACACACATATCCACCTCAAACACCGAAGTGGGACAATTTATTAGGGGTTTTATTTGAATTAGGCACAGTCTTCTGATTTATTTTTTTTTACGTTTATTTCTTTTTATAACTTAAAGTTATCTGGCAAAGCAGTGTGCTTTGAGTGTAGGCTAGAAAATAGCCATAGGAGAACCCCAATGGCTTACTTAGGCCTACAATAGCGTTATATTTTACTTTTTTTGTTTGCTTGTGGCTGGGTTTGCTGGCATTACTAGTGCAGCTAGTACCATATTGTGAGGAATTTGCTGGGAGACTTGCGACCGTTGTGTTTAGCTCTTAGTGACACACATATCCACCTCAAACACCGAAG